>PKML01027507.1:76898-91214 GCA_002933935.1 Eutrema yunnanense | reverse complement strand
AACAACCTCGTCAACAGATCCGCTATGCGATCATCTCGGGCCCGAGCATCACCCGCTGCTACACCCGCAGCTCCCGCTGGAACACCAGCCACACTGGCGCTCACGCCAGCCCCAACGACACTCACACCGGCCGCTCCCTCAGACCCAACCTGACTCGCACGCGAATCCTCGACCTGCTCCTCCGGCACACGGCCACGACCCCTACCACGGCCACAACCTCTACCACGCCCTCTAGCCATCTGCACACGTGCAGAAGCACAAGCTAAGAGAACTAGAACAACAATCCTCACAATAAAGATACTCACCGTGGAATCTCACAAGGCTCGAAGAGGATGATTCTAAGACCCCACACAACACCCAAATTATTCTAGAACCATCTAGGCTCCTAGAACCGTATGGGCTCTGATACCAAATTGAAACGACCGCACTTTTTTTTTAAAACGTAATAATTAAACAACACTAATTCAACCACAATACAAATACAAGAACAATCCAAGTTCTACAGCTTACACAAGCCAACAGTTCTAAACTGCAAAAGCAAACAACAACAACCATAAAAACCCCGGGTCCTAATCATCCCCTCTTCACTGTCTCGATTCCACGATCACGCATTATCTTTACCTGCATCGACAAAAGTGATGCATCAACATTTGGCTAACCAAACGCTGAGTGAGAGATCATCCCAACAACAGGCTAAACAATAAGCACAATAAACAACAATATCAATACGAAGAATTAATTAACACCAATTAAAACTTCCAACACAAATAGCAATTCATCATCATGAAAAACTATACCAACGCCTACCAATTCCATCCCAAGAAAAGCTAGACACACAACCTGAAAGGCAACACACAACACGCTTTCCAGGCACAACAACCAGTATCGATCGATACCCCCTTGGTATCGATCGATACCCCCTTGGTATCGATCGATACCCAAGACACAAGCCCACAGGCAACCGGCTGGTATCGATCGATACACCCCTGGTATCGATCGATGCCCAGACAAACACATGCCCACAGGCAAACGGCTGGTATCGATCGATACACCCCTGGTATCGATCGATGCCCACACAACTCGAGTCCACCGACAAGAGACTAGTATCGATCGACACCCACATGGTATCGATCGATACCCACCTGCAACTCACAACCTTCCGCGAGATCTAAACCCAGAAATCGCCAAGACCAACCACGAAAATCATCAATCAAGCTTAAACAACACATCACACAAGCTTAATTGCTAACATTTGGTCCCAACTCACCTTAAATCGGCTGGATCGAGCTCTAGAAGACTTCTCTCGCTTCCCTTTAGCTCACCACGACCAAACTCTTCCAATCTCTTCTTCAAGCTTCTCCCAAGCTCGAATCTCTCTCGATCTCGCAAGATCCAAGCTTCACCAAGCTTCCACCTCTCTCACGCTCTCCTTCTCTCCCTCTCTCTCTCTCTCGCGACCAAGACTTTACTTTCCCAAAAGAAATGGTTTCCACGCGCAAGGAGAGAAGAGGAAGAAGACTATAAAGAGAAATCCCGACCGGTATCGATCGATACCCCAAGTATCGATCGATACTATCCGGAACAAACCCGTATTAATTATTTCCCCCAAATAATTAATTCTTCCGGAACGCGGGCGTCACAGATAACCTTAATTTTGACTTGTAAATATTGTGTTTATGCATTTTCGAATGAATTCGTGGATCACTTCATACACACTTGGATAATCTTTTCTCTTTCACCACTCTTGTTTATCCAAGTAGCCATATCCCATCATTGGAATGGTTTCCTCTAGCCTAACCTCAACCTTCCTTCTAGCCATTGATATTCGTGTGTGATTGGTGAGGCCTTCTTTCGAAAAAACTTGGCAAAAAGTGTTAGGTTTAGGGCGACAAGGAGGAATTCTTATGTATATTAAGCTCCATCATAACGGAGTTAACCTAGGAATAGGCTAGATAGGTTGGCGGTTCTTGGTTTAAGTTTGGGGGAACGGTTTGGAAATTTGGTGAACGGATGTGTTTGGAATATATTGTGGAATGGGAAAGATGAATAAGGAGAAGGGAAAAGGGGATCGAATTTATAGATTGGTTGGTGAAAAAAAAATTATAAGACTAGCTCTAAGAATAAGATAGCCTCAAGAGATCCAAAGAAAAAGAAGAAAGCCGAAAAGACCAAAGCATCAAAGAAGAAAAAGTGGCGTAAACAAAAATAAAGAAAAAGGAGAGCTAAGTCACAACTTGGACATCCATTTTGAGTAAGTTGTTTGATCGCATCAAGAAGTTTGCAACTTGGACATTGGGCTTGGATTCTTTTTATGGCACTTTCGGATTTGAGCTCCCATATTCTAGTCTTCTCCCTTTGCCTATTCTTGTTTCCTTGAGGACAAGCAAATGTTTAAGTTTGGGAGAATTGATATACTCATATATAGCATGTTTTAGCTTGCATTTCATTTAGAGTTTTATGTAATTTACATGCATAATCATGGTCTTGTCTTGCATTTAGGTCATATTTAGAGATTAGGACATTTGCATTAGGTCTAGTGAGTTCTTGCATGTTTTGGAGTCATTTCTTAGGTACTTTGGAGGGGCTCGCACTTAGCTCGGATCTTTAAGCAACGGCTAGAAACATGAAAGCAAGGGGATTTCTCGGCTGCATACACCGGTCCGACATCAATCTTCTCACGCGTCCGGTGCCGCATTTTCCCTCGGGCAGGGATTTTATCGGACGCATGTGCCGGCTTGGTGTGACCCGGCATGAAAGAACCTTGAGGGATTGGCTAAGGCATGAGAAGGACGATACCGGGCCGGCACAAGACGAGTCCCGCATCAGGTATTGGACATCGCCGCAGACAAGGATTTTATCGGATGCATGTGCCGGCTTCGCGTGACCCAGCATGAAGGAACCTCGAGGGATTGGCTAAGGCATGAGAAGGATGATACCGGCCCAACACGTCAACAAGCATGCAGCCGGTACTGAACGATCATCCTGACAGGGATTTTACCTAGCCCATGCACCGGCTCAATTCCATCCCAGACAGCGTCCAAACTTAGACGACACGTCCATACCGGCCCGGTGTACCGGCCACATACCGGCCGACGCTTAACTTCGACCCAAGATTGACCGGGTCAAAACCCGGTTTGTTCCGGGTTGACCCGGTCAACTCCTCATCCATTTAAAAATTCAAAAACCCTAATTTTCATTTTATGCTTTTTCTTATGCTCAAAACATTTACCTTTGAGAGAGTTTGAGATTTGTAAGAAGGATCTTTTGATTATTGCAATTTAGTATTTATTTTAATCAATCTCTTCCATCTATCTTCTTTCTATCTTGATTAATCAAAAATCTATCCATGGAATCATCCTCTATCCACATCGATTTTGAGGTGTTCTTGATGGATCTTGAGTAGTCTTTTAGGATCTTGAGATGTGGTAGATTAGGGTGATCTAAAGCTTGATTAGTGGTGCTTAGGGTTAGATTATCTTATATTCCTTCTTGTCTAGTGCCCCTAATGCTAGATCTAGCTTGAAAGAGTGGATCTAGATCATAAGGCATTTCATGCACACCAAGTGTTTGATGAAATGCCTTGATGAACTAGATAAGAGATTTATGTTCCTAACGTAAGACATTAGTTGTTTAGGGCATATCTTTGGTTGATATTGGTATGATTCTTAATGCTTGTTAGTTGTTAATCCACAAATGATAATTTGCTACTGGACTTGATAATTAACATAGTGATTAGTTGCTTGAAAAGGAACTAATCAAGATTAGAGATCTATTGCCTAGGAATTAGCTTTCTTGAGTGAATGAGCATCACTAATTAGATTTAGATCACCTTATATCAATAACCTCATCTCTAGTTCCGCCTTTGTTATTTGAATTACAACTCATTTAGTATTGCTTTTGCAGGTTTGAATTTGGATACTTAATCATAAACTACCTTGTTTAGCTTAATTTACTTATGAACCTTGCATTCTTAGTGATTAGGATAAATCGATTTATGGATTGATAACCTTCATACTACACATATTGGAGTTATTGATACCTCCTAGAGACTAAAAAGTCTTGTATCTTGCTTATGAGAACCATCACCAATACACTCTTTATTAACCTTACCATCAGAATCTCCCACGTTCTCACATAGGTCCACACCTCTTGACTGATTTTTGAGAAGCTGAGTATCTATCGTTTTCAACTCAAGGATTTGCGTAGAGTTCGAATCTTGCTTGATGTCTCCCACATTTTTCACATTTTATGAGCCTGAAATTTTTTTGCTTGCAGCCAAGTGATATACTCATATATTGCATGTTTTAGCATGCATTTCATTTATAGTTTTGTGTAGATTACATGCATAATCATGGTCTTATCTTGCATTTAGGTCTCATTTAGAGATTAGGGAATTTTCACTAGGTCTAGTGTGTTATTGCATGTTTTGGAGTATTTCCTATGTAATTGGAAGCAATTGGGCGTATTTGGAGAGTTGGACATAGGTGGAGTACAAAGTCCATCCAAGATGCCGGAAAGATGTGTCTAGACGAAGGCTCTCCGATCCGAATAAGCCTTGGAAACCTTCATGACAGTTGTAGATGAGTGAATCAGGTTTACACAGGAGTTTGAATCGGGTTATTTGGACGTATGGAAATGGAGATAAGACGGATTTATTGAAGGTATGTCCGTCTTGCCGAGAGAAGATGACACCGTCCAAAGAACCGGAAAACCGAAGGCCTTCCGATATGAATAAACTCAAACGGTCTTCCTAAGAGTTGTAGAGGGATGAGATAGCTGTCTACAGGAGTTGGATTCAAGTCATTCGGATGTCAGGTTTAGAAGTTATGACTGATTCACTGAAGACGTATCCAAGTTTCGACCGGGTCAATACCCGGTTTGTCCCGGGTTGACCCGGTTTGTCCCGGGTTGACCCGGGTCCGACCCGGGTCCGACCCAACTCAGCAAACACCTTTTTATATTTTAGAGATCTGATTTTTAGATCCATCTCATTTTTTTATGCTTTTTCTCTCTTTTTCTCTCAAGAACAAAAACCTCTATTTTTAGGGCTTTTGGGATTTTGGGATTTTTCCCAATGATCTTTTGATTTATGAAAGTTTGAGTTTAGTTCTTGTGTTCTTTCTCTAATCATTCATCTTCCTAATCTCTAATCATGATTAACATCACCTCTTTCCAAGATTTGGTGTGTTCTTCATGATTAGTGAGTAGTTTTTTTGGGATTTGAGGATTTGGTAGATTTAAGGTGATTTGATGGATGATTAATGATGTCTAGGATTAGATTATATGATTTCCCTTCTTGATTAGTGGTTTTAAAGCTAGATCTAGCTTGAGAAAGTGGATCTAGATCATAAGACATTTCATGCACACAAGGTGTTCGATGAAATGCCTTGATGAACTAATCAAGAGATATTCATTTCTAACCTAAGAGATTAGTTGTCTAGAGTGATTATTTGGTTGATCTTGAATGTTTAGACTTAAAGCTTGCTAATTAGTGATTCACAAATGAGAATTTGATCTTGAATTAGTGATTAGCAAAGTAATTAATGCCTTGAGAAAGGATTAGTTAAGATTAGTGATTTTTGCCTAGGGATTAGTCTTCATTAAGCATTGGACATCATTAATTAGCCATTGGATTGCCTTATCTCAATTACCTTATTCTTGAATTCGCCTTTTATCATTGTTTTATTCACCGTTAGTGTCTTTAGCTCTTGTCACTTGTCTTTTAATTAATAGTTCACTAGCTTAATAACCAAAACCACTTTGTTTGCTTGAATTAAAGAGTGTTTTGTATTCTTGTTGCATTGAACTAGACCCTATATTGGATTGACACCTAAAACACTACAATGACATGTGTATTTAGGATTGATTCTTGAGTAGGATAAAATTCTATTTATCAATTGGCGCCGTTGCCAATTTGGGGTTCTAGTTTAGTCAATAGGATTTAGATTCTTTTTGAGATCAAGCTTTTATTTACATTATGTTAATGCACATCACTAAGAGCATGTACATTGTACATTGTCACTAACTTGTCTTCCTTAGTTCTCTTGTGCTTTCAAAGGTACCAAATCAAAAAAAATGAGCAATGGAAAGACAAGATCACTTGAAGTATTGGATACGGATGATCAAAGAGGGTACCAAGTCCAAAGGAAAAGTGATGGAGAGAAAAGGTCACTTGAGGTGTTGGAGATGGACTACCAAATTAACATTCTTCAAGCCCCACAACCTCAAGAAATGCCACAGCCTCAAGAATTGGCATCAAATCCAATCCAAGTTCCAAAGGAGAAACCAACGGTTGGGTGTTTTGACACTCCATCTTACCATGGATCAAGATATGGAATTCACCCACCACCAATCGAAGCCGAGGCATATGAGATCAAGACAAGCTTTGTTATGTTGATTCAAGATTCTAGATTCTTGGGGACAAAGGTGGAAAACCCTTATGATCACTTGGATTCCTTTGAGACGTTGTGTGACACGTTTAGAACCGGAGGAGTGCCCCATGATAGCATCAAGCTCATCTTGTTTCCGTTTTCTCTTGGAGAAAGAGCAAGCCAATGGGAGAGAACGTTGCCATCTCACTTGGTAAATTCTTGGGATGATTGTAAGGAGATTTTTCTCAACAAGTTCTACTCCACACAAAGAACGGTCCAAACTAGAAGGAACATCTCGAATTTCAAGCAAAGCATGCATGAAAGCTTTCATAAGGCATGGGGAAGACTTAAAGGATATACTCGAGATTGTCCCCATCACGGGTTCAAGAAGGAAGCCATCCTTAGCATCTTCTATTTGGGAGTTGATCAAGAACACAAATAGACCTTGGATGGGGCTAGCAATGGGCATTTTACAAACCTCACCGTGGAACAAGGAGAGCTACTGGTGGAGAACTTTGCCCAAAGCGAAGAGAACTATGGTGATGAGTATGCTCGGGTTACAAGGACCACAAGTGATAATGAGGAGCAAAGGAGAACTAAGGAAATGAAGGCTCTAAACGAAAGAGTGGACAAGCAATCCACATTGATAGACAAGCTCATTAATGCCTCTCTAAAATCCGCTCACTTTGATGGAGATTTTGATGCCATTACACGGTTTGAGGAGGATAATGTGGATTTGGGTATACAACAAGACCTTGAAATGAAAGGTATGCTTCAACAACTCCTAACCGGGCAAGCTAATAGAGCAAGTGAGTTGAATAAGATGGTGGCCGAGATTCATAACAAGGCTGATTGCTCTTATGATGATCTACACCGAAAGGTTGGAGCCCTATCTTCTAGGATCATGCATCTAGATCATCAAAATGCTCAAGGACGTTCCCTTTCAAGTAAACACATGGAGAATCTCGAAGGAATAAGTAATGGGAGCCAAGTGGATGAGCATTTGGTTTCACCCCCAAAGGCTAGTTTTGAGAAGGAGGGATCTTATGGAGAAAGAGCTTTTGGTTATGGTAATGGTGAAGAAGCCCATGCATTGGATGGAGATTGTTTAGCATCTCTCTTCCACAAAACGATGGAATTTGAGGTTAAAAGTAGCGAGGTTGCAAAGAAGTGAACAAGGACCAAGGCTAAGATGAAAAACGAACCAAGCAAGCTTGATGGGTCAAAGTCCGTGCTAGAAAAGCCCTCCATCATGACTCTCACTCCTTGGAAGTACAAGTATGGAGTGATTGAGTACAAGATCAACTGCAAGGGACGGCCCAAACCTTTTGCCTCGGTCAAGGCGATCCTCACACCCGAGCTCAAAGCAAAAGGCGAAGCCGGTCTTGAAGAGGTAATGAGCAAGGTGCTCAAGCTTGAGCTCAAAGATCCCCCATGGAGTGCTCACACTCCTCTATCACCTGCCTAAAAGGGTAACCAAAGTCAAGCTTAGTGACTTTAAACAAAGTGCTCTTGGGAGACACCCCAAGCTTATCACTGTACATACTTTCGTTTCTATGTCTTTTTATGTTTTCTTGTTCTTTTTGATGGGTTTGATTAGTGTGATTAGGTTCTTGATGGTCTAATGTTCATGGATTTAAGGACAAAGGTGTGTAGGATTGAGGTGATCACTCTCGTTCCCTCTATTCATTTCCAAGGTAATACTCCAAACTTTGTGAATAGCATTTAGAATCATATCTTTTTCTTTCTTTCATGCATTGTTTAACTATTTCTTAAGCTTCTATTACACAAGGGACTGTGTAATTTAAGTTTGGGGGAGGGTCTTTGTGTTATTTAACTTTGTGTCTTGAGATCTTATTTTGCCTTTTGCATCTTGAGTCTCATGCATATCATGCATTTTCAATAAATTTGAAAATTTTTGAACTTTTATGCATTCCATATAGGATTGTGTCTAGATGCATAGCATATTAGGAAGCTTTGCATGAGCATTAGGAGCAATGATAGATTTATCTTTGTAAAGTATCATATTTAGAGCTTGATTCAATGCCCTCGTTGCTTGTTGTTTGATGCTTTTGATCTCGTGTTGAAATCAAGGATGAACCATATTTCGATCTTGCGTTTCATTACTAGGGTCTTAGCTAAAGCAAGTCTTGATTTGATTTCAATCCTACATAAGTGAAAACCATAATTTTGACATTGAAATTATCATGCTTGTGCATTGCGTAGTGAATTCATGATTACCATATACATACTTGGGCTCTCTTATCCTTTTCACCACTCTTTTGCTAATCCAAGTAGCCGATTCCCATCATTGGAACGGTTCACCATACTTTAACCTACCCTCCTTTCAAGCCAAAATCTTTAATGTGCGTATGTGAGACCTAATTTTTCGAGTAAGCTTGGCAAAAAGTGTTGAGTTTAGGGCGACAAAGATAGGATTGCATGTAGATCTAGCCGAACATCAAAGGCTAGACTAGGCTAGGCTCGTGGGAAAGGAAAGTTTTGGGTTTGGTGTGAACGAAAATGTGTGACTAATGGAATTGTGGATAAGAAGGAAGTGGGTTCAAAAGAAGGAAGTGAAGGTGATAGGAGAATGCAATATTGTGATGTGGTTAGTGCAAGTTATCAAGAATAGCTCTTAGTGATAATTATAGCCTCATAGAAACAAAGGAAAAAGCCAAAAATTGGCTAAAGCATCAATTGGTAAATGATGAGGCAAGGCAAAGAAAAAGAAAGAAAGAAGAGCTAAAAAAACAACAAAAAGAAGCACGAAACCACAAGATTCAATTGAGAATAAGAAATTCCCCAAGTGAGAAAAGATGAAGTGGAAGAAGAAGTTCAAGTATGGGGCGTGAAGGCAAAAAGGCCAAGTGAGAAAAGGGTAGCTTAGGATGAGGACTTCATGGGTATATATGCTAGGATTAGAGACGATTTAGGCATTGGGTAGATGTAAGTCTATCCTTGTATGCATAAATTGCCTTTTACTCTTAGCATTTTGCTAAAGCTTGCTCATTCATTGAGGGATCCCTTGCATTGGTGAAACCCCATACATTTGAGATAATCTTAGTCTCAAAACCTTTACCCTAGCCAAATGAATTCATTTGCCTTGCATGAGCATGATTCACTTGAACCAAACCATGAATGTTAAAGGATTGGATGATATTGATGCTTGTATAGGTTAAGGCTTGAATTTGATTCGTATAGGGAAGGATATGGCTAGCTCTTTTTGAGTAGACTTGTTTGATCGCATCTTAGAGCTAGTAACTTGGACATTGAGTTGAATTCTTTTCATGGCACTTTTAGATATGAGCTCCCATTTAAAGTCTTGTCCCTTTCTTTATTCTTGTTTGCTTGAGGACAAGCAAAGGTTTAAGTTTGGAAGAATTGATATACTCATATATTGCATGTTTTAGCATGCATTTCATTTATAGTTTTGTATAGATTACATGCATAATCATGGTCTTGTCTTGCATTTAGGTCTCATTTACAGATTAGGGAATTTTCACTAGGTCTAGTGTGTTATTGCATGTTTTGGAGTATTTTCTAGGTAATTGGAGGCAATTGGGCGTATTTGGAGAGTTGGACCTAAGTGGAGTACAAAGTCCATCCGAGACGCCGGAAAGATGTGTCTAGACGAAGGCGCTCCGATCCAAATAAGCCTTGCAAACCTTCATCAAAGTTGTAGAAGAGTGAATCAGGTTTACACAGGAGTTTGAATCGGGTTATTTGGACGTATGGATAGGGAGATAAGACGGATTTACTGAAGGTATGTCCGTCTTGCCGAGAGAAGATGACACCGTCCAAAGAACCGGCAAACTGAAAGCCTCGCGATATGAATAAACTCAAACGGTCTTCATAAGAGTTGTAGAGGGACGAGATAGCTGTCTACAGGAGTTGGATTCAAGTCATTCGGATGTCAGGTTAAGAAGTTATGACTGATTCACTGAAGACGTATCCAAGTTTCGGCCGGGTCAATACCCGGTTTGTCCCGGGTTGACCCGGATCCGACCCAACTCAGCAAACACCTTTTTATATTTTAGTGTTCTTTCTCTAATCCTTCATCTTCCTAATCTCTAATCATGATTAACATCACCTCTTTCACAAGATTTGGTGTGTTCTTCATGATTAGTGAGTAGTTTTTTTAGGATTTGAGGATTTGGTAGATTTAAGGTGATTTGATGGATGATTAATGATGTCTAGGATTAGATTATATGATTTCCCATCTTGATTAGTGGTTTTCAAGCTAGATCTTGCTTGAGAAAGTGGATCTAGATCATAAGGTATTTCATGCACACAAGATGTTCGATGAAATGCCTTGATGAACTAATCAAGAGATATTCATTTCTAGCCTAAGAGATTATTTGTCTAGAGTGATTATTTGGCTGATCTTGAATGTTTAGACTTAAAGCTTGCTAATTAGTGATTCACAAATGAGAATTTGATCTTGAATTAGTGATTAGCAAAGTAATTAATGCCTTGAGAAAGGATTAGTTAAGATTAGTGATTTTTGCCTAGGGATTAGTCTTCATTAAGCATTGTACATCATTAATTAGCCATTGGATTGCCTTATCTCAATTACCTTATCCTTGAATTCGCCTTTTATCATTGTTTTATTCACCGTTAGTGTCTTTAGCTCTTGTCACTTGTCTTTTAATTAATATTTCACTAGCTTAATAACCAAAACCACGTTGTTTGCTTGAATTAAAGAGTGTTTTGTATTCTTGTTGCATTGAACTAGACCCTAGATTGGATTGACACCTAAAACACTACAATGACATGTGTATTTAGGATTGATTCTTGAGTAGGATAAAATTATATTTATCACCAAGTTATCAATGAGTATGTTAGCCTTAGCAACAATGTTAGTCATGAGGTCTCCGTGACTTGCCGTTGAGCGCGAGTTGATTTAGGAAACTCAATCCCGTTCAGATTTTCTGAAAGGTCGGATTGGATTTGTTGAGTGTGAGATGATTTTTTGCTTAGCAAGGACTTGGGGGGAAGATAGCCGACTTCTGGCTAAGGGAAAAAAGTCCAGGGCTTAGGGAAAGATAGGCGAATGCTGGCGGAAGAACAAAAATACAGGGCTGGCGGCATTGAAAATATAGTCAATCGCCGGCGGCGATGAAAGAGAATCAGAGGAAAAATAAACCAGGGCCGTCGGCTAGGAAAGAGAAGCGGAGGTAAGTGAGTCGCGGTTATAATTGGAAGAGAGGAAAGGAAATAGAAGTAATAACAATGTTTTTGAGGGTAATAAAGTCATTACACACAGCCAAAAGAATGTAAAGTGTGTTGAAAGATAGGAAGTGTGTTTTTTGTAATTGCACTTTGAATAAGTCCCTCTCAGTGTAATTTTCTCTATTATTATCTAGATTTATAGTGTTGAATTATTGAATAGCTAGGTAATTTGACTAGTGCTTATATTATAAGCTAGATGTATGTCCGAATAACGTATTAAATTATGTTTATATTTTTTTAGTTATACATTTATCTGCCCATCCATATTCTAATTAAAGTAACGGAAATGTCAGAATGTTTTGCGCCAAAGAATAGAGCTAAAACAGATTGATGGAGTTCTTCGATTCCTATTCCCTGCAATATAGGAAGAACCCTAGAAATGAGATCTTTGTCGATGATAAATTCCCAGTTCCCAGTGGAAGAAGAACTCCACTCGCTGGCGATGACCACACAATAGTCGTTCATATATCCGGATATGGATGTGGGGAGGTTAATTTGTGAAAATTATCGAGGAATGTAAATGTTGGATTAACGCTAATGGATGTGAGGTGTTATGTGAGGGAAGTTAGGGTTGTGAGGTGGCGTGTTTTAGTCCACCGAAATCTGATGTTATAGGAAAAGTCAGTGTGATGTACGATGTAAGGCCAACGGGTTAGACTTTTTTTCGTAATTACCAATGGGGAAAGAGTTTAGGTTTTAAAATTTTAAAAGTGTTGGACGTAAAAACTCAAAAGCTTGGAGCCGAAATGTGTTGCTTATTTGGGGTTTATTACAGCAAAATTTATGCTACGGAAGCTCTAATCGACAAAAAAAAAGAGAATGACAGTTTTGTCACGATCTGTGGACATCGATGTAAAGGGGAAACTTATGTAGTTTGGGATTTGGCTTTGAAACGGATAAAAAAGAAAGTATCCATATGGAGTCATCCAAATGGATAAAACGAGCACTGGAAAGTTGAATCTACAGCGGGACGACTACTTAGAGGTTATGTCGATATAGGTAGTTATGTCGATATGGATGGCCTTTTAGAGGTGAATTTTGTTTGTAAGATTATAACTCAGAGTCAAATAATTTGGAATGAATTGTCCACTGCAAACTGTCCATAGGGTATCTATTAGCTTCTATATAATGTAATAATTGTTTGATACGTTTTGTGACCAGATGGAACCATCAATATGTAACTAATTTTCTTGAAACATGACACGAAACAGATGTTTCTGTAAATCCATAAGGGTCCATATGGATATTAAATTTATTATTATTCTCTTTGGTTAGGTTATAACTCTTATCCATTTTGATTGGAATGGAGTGTCCACATGAGATCGTCCAACGGGGTACATAGGGTGACATTGTCTTTAATGTTTCTTATTTGGCGTTTAGTACATTAAACTTTGTATTATTGAATTGTCCATGTGAGATCGTCCAAATGGAATGACTGTTTTGGCACGATGTGTGATGAAACTTATCTAGTTTGGTATTTCGATTTGAAACAGCGGAAAACAAAAGTATCCATATGGAGTCGTCTAAATGGATACAACGAGCACTGGAAAGTTGAATCCACAACGGGCCGACCATTTAGAGGGTATGTCGATATGGGGGGTTATGTAGATATGGATGGTCTTTTAGAGGTGAATTTTGTTTGTAAGATTATAACTCAGGGTCAATCAATTTGAAATGAATTGTCGACAACAAACTGTCCATAGGAGGACCTATTAGCTTCTATTTTTGATACGGTTAGTGACCATATGGAACCATCAATATGTAACTAATTTACTTGAAACGTGACATCCAAATATGGGTCCATATGGATGTTAATTTTATTGTTATTTTCTTCAGTTAGGTTATAACTCTTATCCATTTCGATTGGAATGGAGTGTCCACATGAGATCATCCACCTGGATACATAGGGTGACATTGTCATGAATGTCCCGAAAGAAAACATGACATCCAACATGTGCTTCTTTCAAATCCATTCATATGGGTCCATATGGATGTTAATTTTATTATTATTTTATTTGATTAGGTTATAACTCTTAGCCATCTTGATTGGAGTGGAGTGTCCACATGAGATCGTCCACCTAGATACAAAGGGTGACATTGTCCTGAAAGTTTCTTATTTGGAGGTTAGTACATTAAACTTTGTATGGCCGAAGTGTCACCATGATATCATCCTAATGGATACATACGGTGACATTGTCTTGAATGTTATATATGTTTGTAAGATTAGACCTGGTTCGATGATAATAATGCCGCAAAGATGCGGAATGGAATGGCGGGGCCTGTTTTCATCATCCACCATATTTTAAACACATCGGAGGACATATAAAATGAAAAGGAGGGGCCTGGTTTGTTGAGCGCGAGTTGATTTAAAAATTTAAGAAATTTATATAAAGTTAGTTTTTCTCTCTTCTCATGAAGACACCTCATCTTCCACATCATATTTTTTAATTTAATATTTTTTAATTTCAAATTTAATACACAATTTTTTTGATAAATTTTTTAATACACATATTAATTATAAATTTGGTTTTAACATTATGAAAAGAATTTTGAAAAGACATTATTCATATTCTAAATTAAACCAGAAAATTATAAACTTATATGAGTATAGTTCATTGATATAATAACATTTTTAATAAACTTGGTTATCCTAATATATTTCAAGTTTTATAAATATTTAATTAGGTTAACTTGTATCGCAAATATTATA
>PKML01027507.1:33361-64241 GCA_002933935.1 Eutrema yunnanense | reverse complement strand
TTTTATATTAAAAAAATCAATTTATTAAGTAAATTTTTATAAAATGGCTAAAACAAAAATTTGTGTAACTATAGATGATAGTTTATGTTAGTATCGTCTGTTTGTCACTACTTTAATTCAAATCCGCATAATCCATTTTTTGTTTGTTAAAGTCCTCATAATACATATTAATGACAAAGTAACTGTGGGTCTTACATCAACTTATTCGTGTGTATATTTTTTCAAATTGTAAAGTAATTGTGTGACTTATGTTTTGAGAATTTTTCTTTTTGCGTTTAACAATTTGTTAAAAAATAAATTAAAAAGTTTTTATCATTAATTCAAATAGGTACTGGTGAACTGTTAACCATATTACTTTCATTGCTTCTTCTGATCTGTAAAATATGAGCAACTGTGAGCATTGTCTATACTTTATGCAAATAGTTATTTTTGAATTGCTGACCATATTACTTTAAATTGCTTCTTCCACTTTGTCTAAAACACGAGTAAATGTGAGCAGTATATATGCTTCATTCAATTTTAATTTTAACCATTTTAAAAGTCTTTGATATGGTTTCATATCAGCAAGTTATTTTAATCTAATGGTTGTGATATCATTTGGTATATAAATTTGTATGTTTACTATATGTATAATATACAAGATTTTCATGCAAGAGGATGTAGTTCACATTTTGGTTTTGTCACACCTTCTCTCTCTCTCTCTTTCAGGAAATGTTATTTTCCAGATAGAGATTTGTTAGTCCTTTTTTTTTTGCTTTCTTTAGGCGACATTATGTTAGGCACTCACATAAAGCTCACAAAGCATAGGGTTTTAGGCTTTATAAGAGAGAATTTAGTCCATGCTAATTAAATTCACAGAACAAAATAATATACCCTTATTTTTTGGTATCTCAACAAAATCCAAACTCAAATCCCACAAAATAACACGAACCCATTTATCAAAGCAGTCTCCTATACTAACCGAATACACATTAGAAGAGTGTAGGACATGAACCAAAAACGAAAATCAAAGCACTCAAATGGCTAATTAGACTTGTTAAGAACAACAAAAAAAACTATGGTTTCTCCACAGTTAAACTGGTAAAACTGAATAATCCATATTTTTAAAAAAGCCAAAATCACCCATGCAAAAGAGATACATTCAAAAATACGAGTACAAAAAAACACTTAAAAAAAAGAGCACATAGAAAATGTAAAAATAAGAAGAAGAAGATGATGGGAATCCCATAAGATGATGCAATGTAACGCAGAGTCATGAAGGTAACTTTGTGTTGAGAATCATGATTCACGCTTTTGTCTCCCTATCTCTATCTTTTTCCCTTCTTCGTATGCCACGAAAACAAAGAAATATATTTGTGTTTTTTTTCTTTTTTGCATTCAGTGTTAAAACTAGAAACATCTAATGATAAAAATTTATAGAACCTCAAAGCTAGAGAATGATTAACATACATGTGTCAAGGATTAGTTAGTAAAAAAAATTTCTTAATTGATGATGTCAATCTAATCCTTGACACATGTCAATCTCTCCGGCTTTGATGTCCTATAAATTTTACTACCATAAAAAGTACAAACTCACATCTTTTCATCCAAAATTAGAAGAATACCTTCAGAGTCATCACAAAGAGTTCAAACATTTCTACTACTGCCCCGTGTCTCAGGTATACTATCTGGTTACATTGAAGATATGTAGTTCAGACATTAGTGGGTGTTCATCCAACTTCTTCATTTTAGATGGTTATCCAATACATGACCAGTGTTTCTATCTGGCATGAAATCATAAAATGAAGCTGAAAGAAGAATATGGTATATTATGCTGGCATCTATCAATAAATCATCTACATTATCTTCTATATGCCATCCAACTATTATGGTATATAGATAGATAGATAATGTGGATAGTTTATTGATGGAATCCAACATAATATACCATATTCTTCGTTCAGCTTCATTTAATGATATCGCGTCAGATAGAAACACTAGTCATGTATTGGATGAACCACCTAAAAAGAAGAAGTTGGATAGACACATGCTAATGTCTGAACTACATATCTTCAATGTAACCAGATAGTGTACATGAGACACGGGGTAGCAGTAGATATGTCTGAACTCTTTGTGATGACTCTGAAGATATTCTTCTAATTTTAATAAAAAAATATAAAAAATATTTTACTACCAGAAAATGTTTTTTACTACCTATTAATCCTTGACACATGTCAATCTCTCCGGATTTGATGTTCTATAAATTTTGTCATTAGCTGTTTTTTATTTTAACGCTTAATGCAAGAAATGAAACACACAAATATTATGCTTCTTCGTTTGCTTGGCATAAAAAAAAGCAGAAAAAGATAGAGAGAGAGATAGAATCGTTAGTCATGATTTCCAACACAGATGTATCTTCATAACTTTGTGTTATGTTCCACCTCATCTATCTTCCTTCAATGTACCTACTCGTATGAGTGATTTTGGCATTATATATTTGAATTTGGGTTCTTCAGTTTTATTAGTTTATCTATGGAAAAACAAGGGGTTTTGTCATTGATAATAAGGTTGAATTGGTAATTTGGGTACTTTGATTTTGGTTTTTTCATGTTCTATACTTATGTACTCTTCTATTGTGTTTTATGTAGATATTGGTGGTTGCTTTGATAAATGATGGGTTAGTGTTATTTATTGGAGTTTCCGTCTGGAATTTGTTGGGATATCAAATTTATGGCTTTTTTTGTTATGTGAATTAAGTTGAATGTTAAATGTTTTGGTTTATCACTTGTGTGTAGTATAGTAGGAGTAGAATAAAAGAGATCAGCCATGCTTGAACGATGATGGTAAAACCTTTTCAGATCACAAGTTTTAGCGTTTGTGTTTTCAATTGATTTTTGGGAGAGTTACTTAAATAGCACGGAAATTAGGTTAAATGACTAGTTTAGTAGAATTTTTTTTTATTACTGAAATGTTTTCCATACCCAGAATGCCCTTATAAGAATTTGATAACAAAATCGTAACTACATGAATGCCATTACTTTTTTTTCACATCAGCGAAAAAATAGGCGTGACGTCTACGTGGCACAAAAACTGCCTACGTGTATTATGAAAGTCAGCCGCATAAATTTCTCGCTGTAGTGACGACAGACTTACAGGAAGAACGACTGATTTAAAATAACGGCCGACTTATTAGTTGGTCAGCTGATTTATATTCATAAGTCAGCCAGAGGTCACGGCAGACTTATAATAACCTCGGCAGACTTATGAATTATCGGCTGACTTAGGGGTACACGACAAGGCTGATTTTTATTCTGACGACCGATTTATGAAAACTTTGGCTGACTTATTGCTATGACATGGCCGACTTATTTTTGCTCGCCTGATTTATCGTTAATCCGACTGACATATGTGGCCGATTTATTTTGCAACGGCATACTTATGCAGGTTAATTGTGGCTGACTTATTGTAAATCAGTCGTAATAAGACCGATTTACTTAAAAGTCGGCATAATTACGGCTGACTAATTAGCGAAAGATTAATTACTGTAATAGTATGCTGAAAATGTGTCAGAGCAAATCAGAAGGTGGAATCGGTTTTCGGACAATAGAGGAGTTTAACACAACATTATTGGCAAAGCAACTATGACAACTGATGGATAGACCGGATTCATTGTTTGCGCGGGTTTTTAAGAGTCGATATTTTCGGAACACATACCCATTGGATCCTATAAGATCATACTCCCCGTCGTTTGGGTGGAGGAGTATTATCTCGGTTAGATCTCTGGTTAAAAAAAAGGCTAATTAAAAGAGTTGGTTCAGGTGGTTCTATCTCAATATGGAATGACTCATGGATACCATCTTTTTCCCCGAGGTCAGCAACATGTAAAATGTATAATTAATACCCAAATCTCAGGGTCAATCATCTGATTGATCCAATGACACAATTGTGGAATATGAGGTTGATTAATGCAATTATCGACCTGACCGATGTGGAAATCATCCGCAGCATACCTATAAGCAGGACTTATAGACCAGACATTTTTGGTTGGCAATATACAAAATCCGGAAAATATACGGTTAAGTCGGGTTATCAGATCGAACACCAAGGATAAAACAAATGCTTGAATGGTTTCTACAGCCCGGATGTGAAGAAGTTATAGGCCCATACATGGAAATTAAATTGTACACCGAAATTGCGACCTTTTATTTGGCAAGCCATTTCGGGATGTCTCTCGGTTTAAGTGAATTTACGCGCAAGAGGTATTAATTGTGATACACAATGTGCACGGTGTGGAGCGAAAGAGGAAACGATTTACCAAGTTCTCTTTGAATGTCCCCCAGCGTTACAAACATGGGCACTCTCTCAAATACCATCGGCCCCGGGGGTCTTCTCAATGCCTTCGGTCTTCTCTAATTTTGATCATCTCTTTTGGAGAGTTCCTAAAGAAAACAAGAATCCAAATTTCCCTTGGATTTCTTGGTATATTTGGAAAGCGCGGAATGATAAGGTCTACTCAAATGTGGATAGAAACCCACAAGATATTATGAGGATTGCGGAAATTGAGGCTACAACTTGGGAATTAGCGCAATGTAGCGATCCGACCATGGTTTCTCAACAAATTGGCCATAATCCGATTTTGGCTCAATCCGTTGAATACGATGGATGGCGGTGTTATATTAATTGTTCTTGGAAGGAAACTGATAACTTTGCTGGATTAGGATGGTACTGTTTTCAGGAGGGCGTTTGGAGCATGATATAAGTCTGTTATATAGAGTCTTTCTACTATTTCGTAGTGGTTTAGAGTCTTTTACAGGTTTTAGCACGTTTGGAGCATAATTGGAGATATTGGAACTTTCTGGAGCATTTTGGAGCAAAGCAACGTTCGTGTAGATGAGTACCCGATTTGAAGTCTAAGTGTTGATCGATACTGACTAGCATCGGTCGATACTTACCGAAGCAGACACGACCCGCGACTTTAATGAAGTGTTGAAGAATTGCAAAATGGCCCAGAAGACTTTATTATTTACAAAAGCCCCAAAACGTGATTTAGGTTATTTAATAGGATTTTGCAGCCACTTTCATGGCTATGCTTTAATTTACTTTGGTTTTGTGAGAGAGCTTTTTTAAGGGAGACAAGTCTGTGATATGCTCAAATTAATACCCTAAAAGTACTAAGCAGTTGTTGCAGCAATAATAGGGGTCGAACACAAGGACTCACAGAAACACACAATAGATTATATGGAAAAGAATTAAGCTAAGCAATCAATGGTATTGAAAACAGGACTTAAATTAAAAAGGTTGTAAATTCAATTGGGAAAGAGCTAGGTTCAGGGTATTTCTCAGGAAATCAATGAATGCAGATAAACTAACTAACATGATTCAGATTTAGCACGGTTCTTGAACTCAAATCACTAAGATATAGTTAACCAACTTCCGCTGCGAAAACTATCTAAATCTAAATCATAGGAATTCAAAATTCCTTTGCGAATCCTAAAGTCTAAATCAGCTTTCAAATCAGGTTTGATTTGTTCACAAAACAACTAAACCAAATTCTTTTGCGAATATTATTTTGCTCACCCTAGGTTCTATCAGGTAATTAATTGCACTTCCACGCCTAATCAATTATCCTAAGATCTAAGTTCTAGGTAATCAATCTAGAATTAGCTTTGCAAACAACCTAAGACAAAAAACTAATTCAGATAGAGAATCTTAATAACTAATCAATCTAGCATTCAGAGATAACCCTTATGAGAACCCTGAACCTAACAAGAGATCTACTCAAACATGGAAATTGAAGCAATAAACATGTTTGAATAAATCATCAAATAAATCAGAAAGAGTAACAAGAGTGTTCGAAATCTTCTCTCGGACGAACAGAGTTTCAGACTTGTCTCCCTTCCAAAGCTCTCTCACAAAATCAAAGTAAAATAAAGCATAGCCATTAAAGTGGCTGTAAAATTCTATTAAATAACCTAAATCACGTTTTGGGGCTTCTTGTAAATAATAAAGTCTTTTGGACCATTATGCAATTCTTCAACTCTTCATTAAAGTCGCGGGTCGTGTCTGCTTCGATGGGTATCGACCGATACTAGGAAGTATCGATCGATATTGATGCTTCAAATCGGGTCCTCAACTACACGATCGTTTGCTTTGCTCCAAAATGCTCCAGAAAGCTCCAATATCTCCAATTATGCTCCAAACGTGCTAAAACCTGTAAAAGACTCTAAAACACTACGAAATAATAGAAAGACTCTATAAAACGGACTTATATCATGGCTTAAACGGAATAAAAACCATGATATATCAACTCCCCCAGACTTAGCCTTTGCTTGCCCTCAAGGAAATAGAAAACTAAACCAGAGAAAGATGTTTGAAAACGTAGAGACTCACATGTTCTTGAAACGTTGCAATGACCAATTTCCCAAGCACCCAAATGTCAACTAACCAGCTTTTTGATCTAACCACCATGTACTTCTCCGTAGACATTTGCAGCTTCCCAGACTACACACATTATCTCACAGCATCATTCAATCAAGCCATCCTCGCCAGTTTCATCGATGTGATTAATACCAAGAACCTTCTAGATTCTTTCCCATATAATATCTTGACAAAGAACCACCTTTTTCACACTTTCTGGTATTATTTCTCTCCCCCAGACTTATTTCTTATTATGTTCTTTCTTTTATGAGAAATACCCTGAACCTATCTTTCTCGAATCGAATTTACAACCGCTTTAATTTACGCTATGTTTTCAATATCATTGATCGTTTAGCTTAATTCTCATCCATATAAACTATTGTGTGTCTCTGTGAGTCTTTGTGTTCGACCCCTACGATACTGCAACTACTGCTTAGTATTTTTAGGGTATTAATTTGAGCATATCAAATTTGGCGCCGTTGTCGGGGACTCAATTCGCCATTAGATTATAGTCTGAGAATTTCGACTAAGCTCGTCGGTATCGGTCGATACTATCTAGTATCGGTCAATACTCGTCGTTCTCTTTTTGTTGATATCGATCGACACCAACCAGTGTCGGTCGATACTCATCGTGTTACCGAGTAACTAACGTTCTTGACTCTTGTTTTCAGGTGGATGCCTAATCGTGAAACCAGAGGGAACAAGAACACTCAGCTAGTTGATTTGTCACTCGAGCAGCTAGCACTTTTGGAACGCACAAACAGAAGAGCAAATAAGCCAACAAGGATGAACAACAAATCAAGTGGAGTTGGTTCGAGATAAAGATGGTGCCTATAGAAACCCAGAGGGTCAGTTGTGCAATGATAGAGGACAACGTCTGGATGGAGAGGGGAACATCATTCCAACTGCTCCTGTTGTCGCTGGGAATGTCGCTGGGAACGCGAACGCGAACGCTGGGAATGTTGTGGTTGATCGTGGTAGAACGATTGGTGAGTACAACGGGCCTGATCAGTTTTACGCAAATCAATCAGCGATTCGTCTGCCTGCTTTTCAGAGGAATGACTTTGAGATGAAACATGCATACTACACTCTTGTGGGACAACACCCTTTTCATGGTCTTTCCAGCGAACATCCCATGGATCATATTGAGAGGTTCGAGGATTTGGTCACTAGCATCAAGTGCAATGGAGTGTCCTACACCTCTTCTGCAAGCTCTTCCCATACTCTCTTGGTGGAAAAGCAACTTACTGGCTGAAGCAGTTACCTCCTGGATCACTGACTACTTGGGAAGAGACTAAGACTGCTTTCCTGAACAACTTCTATGATGATGCAAGATCCGAGGATCTGAGGTACAAGATCTCCCAGTTTTTTCAGGGTCCTACTAAGTCGTTCAAGGCTGCTTGGACGAGATTCAGGTCATACTTGAGAGATTGTCCACATCACGGATACTCTAAGGTTCAGCTGATGGGTTTCTTCTTCAGAGGGATTGATTGGAGGTATCAGATGACTTTGGATGCTTCGAGCAATGGGAACTTCAACACCAGGTATCCTGATGATGCCTATGTGTTGATTGAGAACTTGGCATCTAGCAATAGCACCAAGAATGCTGATAAAGAGCGGAAGAAGCTAGCCGGTAGCATGTATGGTTCACAGTTTACTGATGTTCGAGCCAAGTTGGATTCTATGCAAAGTCTTCTGATGGGCAAGACACCAAAGGATGTTCACTTTGCTGAAGATGTTGAGGTATTCAATGAGGATGAAGTAGAGGATGTTAACTACATTGGTGGTTCTGGTTTTCTAGGTCAGAGGAATCAATTCAACAATAACCGAAACTTCAACAACAATTCTCAGCAAGAAGGTTCGAATCAGTTTGGCCATAAACCATCTCAGAACAGTGGGCATACCAGGAACTATGGAAACTCATCTTATCAGCCCATACCTGCTAAGCTCCCAGATAGCAAGATCGAGTCTATGTTTGAACATCTTCTTCAAGGACAGCATAAACTCACTGTGGATTTCAATGGAAAGATTGATGTCATGTACAATGATCTGAGTGGAAGGATCGACGCTATTAATATTCAGCAGAAGAAGCTGGAACCTCAGATAGCTCAGACTTCAGAGGCTGTGAAAAGGCAAGAAGGTTTTCTTCCAGGGAAAGTAGAGAACCCAAGGGCTCACATCAATTCAATCACCTTGATGTGAGCCCTTGGGTTCTCTACTTTCCCTGGAAGAAAACCTTCTTGCCTTTTCACAGCCTCTGAAGTCTGAGCTATCTGAGGTTCCAGCTTCTTCTGCTGAATATTAATAGCGTCGATCCTTCCACTCAGATCATTGTACATGACATCAATCTTTCCATTGAAATCCACAGTGAGTTTATGCTGTCCTTGAAGAAGATGTTCAAACATAGACTCGATCTTGCTATCTGGGAGGAGTGGGAAAGAGGTCACTCCAGGAGTGAAAATTGGCCAAACTGCAGATATTTTCGTCGATCTTGACGATGAGGATACCGAAATCACTCCAGTATCGACCGACACTAGCCAGCATCGATCGACACCTATCAAGATACTCCTCCAGTATCAGTCGATATTGATCCCGCAGTCGAATAAACTTCTAAGGTTTCGAAGGAAGTGCCTAATGTAGTTGCAGCAAAAGTTTACACACCGAGGATTGATATATCATGGTTTTTACCCCGTTTAAGCCATGATATAAGTCCGTTTTATAGAGTCTTTCTACTATTTTGTAGTGTTTTAGAATCTTTTACAGGTTTTAGCATGTTTGGAGCATAATTGGAGATATTGGAGCGTTTTTGGAGCATTTTGGAGCAAAGCAAACGTTCGTGTAGCTGAGTACCCGATTTGAAGTATCAGTGTCGATCGATACCCCAATGGTATCGGTCGATACTCATCGAAGCAGACACGACCCGTGACTTTAATGAAGAGTTGAAGAATTGCAAAATTTCCCAGAAGACTTTATTATTTACAAGAAGCCCCAAAACGTGATTTAGGTTATTTAATAGGATTTTACAACCACTTGGATGGCTACGCTTTATTTTTACTTTGGTTTAGGAAGAGAGCTTTTTGAAGGGAGACAAGTCTGAAACTCTGTTCGTCCGAGAGAAGATTTCGAACCTTTTTGTTACTCTTTCTGTTTTATTTGATGATTTATTCAAACATGTTTATTGCTTCAATTTCCATGTTTGAGTCGATCGCTTGTTAGGTTCAGGGTTCTCAATAGGGTTTTCTCTGAACGCTAGGTTGATTAGTTATTAGGATTCACCATCTGAATTAGTTCTTCACCATAGGTTGTTTGCAAAGCTAATTCTAGGTTGACGAATCTAGAACTTAGATCTTAGGATAATTGATTAGGCGCGAGAGTGCGATTAATTACCTGATAGAACCTAAGGTGAGCAAAATAACTATTCGCAAAGAGATTTGGTTTAGTTGTTTTGTGAACAAATCAAACTTGATCTAAAAGCTGATTTAGACTTTAGGATTCGCAAAGAGATTTGGAATTCCTAGGATTTAGATTTAGATACATTTCGCAACGAGAGTTGGTTAGCTATATCTTAGTGATTTGAGTTCAAGAACCGCGCTAAATCTGAATCCTGCTAGTTAGTTTATCTACATTCATTGATTCCCTGAGAAATACCATGAACCTATCTTTCTCCCATCGAATTTACAACCGTTTTAATTTACATTCTATTTTCAATACCATTGATCGTTTAGCTTAATTCTCACCTATATATTCTATTGAGTGTCTCTGTGAGTCCTTGTGTTCGACCCCTACTTTACTGCAACTACTGCTTAGTACTCTTAGGGTATTAATTTGAGCATATCAAGGATACCTTATCCCAGGGCTTCTGGGAAAACTAAGAAGGAGGTAGATGACTCTAGATGCAAGGCAATCATGTATAAGTTGATTGTTGAACTTCCATTTATCGATGCCATCAAAACTTCTCTAGCATTCAGGAGATATGTCAAGCGGATGGTGTCCAACAACATGAACCTTGAAGAACGATGCTTGATGATTACTCATGAGTGCAGTGCAATTCTGACCAACAAGATCCCAAAGAAGCTTCCAGATCCAGGGAGTTTTGTGTTGGACTGTACGATATTCACAGACAGGTTTGAGCGTTCTCTTTGTGACCTTGGCTCAAGTGTCAACCTTATGCCATATTCAGTTGCCACTAGGATGGGGATGGCAGACTTCACAACCACGAGGATCTCTCTGATACTTGCTGATCGTTTAGTTAGACTTCCATAGCGGTTACTCGAAGATGTCCCGATTAAGATTGGGAATTGCTTGATCCCAACTGATTTCATCGTCCTGGAGTACGATGCTGAGCCTAAGGATCCTCTCATCCTAGGCAGACCATTCCTTGCAACAGCTGGTGCTTTGATTGCAGGAATGGGAAGATCGCTCTCAACATCGGTGATTTAGTCATGACTTTCAATATGGATAAGATGATGAAGAGATCAACCATCGGTGGGCAGACCTTCTTTGTTTACACATTCAGTGACATATCTGAAGAGTACTTCCTGGAGATGCATCCTGAGGACCCACTAGAGAGAGCATTGGTCTGTTCAGCCACTTCAGAGGTTCATTCGTGTGATGATACAGCTGGATACTCGAAGATGCTCGATTCAGCAACTCCGGTATCGATGATACTCCCCCAGTATCGGTCGATACCGTGCGACTAGAAGGAGAGTTGGCCGAAAGTTCTAAGCAAGCTGCTGTGCTTGGAGATTGGAGTGCAGAGAATGCCCCTAAGGTTGAACTAAAGCCACTCCCACGAAATCTGAGGTATAGTTTTCTTGGTTCTAATTTTACATACCCAGTGATTGTTAATGCTTCTTTGAACAACACAGAGATTGCATTACTGCCGAGCAAGCTGCGCAAGTATCGCAAAGCTCTTGGTTATTCTCTTGATGACATTTCAGGTATATCACCGGATCTGTGCATGCATAGGATTCACCTTGAGGACGAGTCAAAGACCTCGATCGAGCAATAGAGGAGACTGAATCCGAATCTGATGGAAGTGGTCAAAAAGTAAGTGATGAATCTTTTGAAAGCTGGTGTTATCTATGCTATTTCAGATAGCTCTTGGGTCAGTCCAGTGCACGTTGTTCCTAAGAAAGGAGGGATAACTGTGCTGAGGAATGAAAAGGATGAGATGATTCCTACTAGAACTATCATTGGGCATCGAATGTGCATTGACTACAGTAAGTTGAATGCAGCTACACGGAAATATCACTCCCCATTGCCATTCATTGACCAGATGTTGGAGAGGTTGACTAGTCATCCCTACTACTGTTTTCTCGATGGGTATTCAGGTTTCTTCCTGATTCTGATACATCCAGATGACCAAGGGAAGACGACTTTCACATGTCCCTATGACACATTCGCATACAGGAGAATGCCATTTGGATTATGTAACGCTCCACCCACTTTTCAGAGATGCATGATGTATATCTTCACAGACATGATTGAGGATTTTATGGAGGTATTCATGGATGATTTTTCAGTATACGGATCATCGTTCAAGGACTGTTTGGATAATCTGAGCAAGGTGCTCCAGAGGTGCGAAGAGAAACACTTGGTCCTTAATTGGGAAAAGTGTCACTTTATGGTTCAGGATGGCATCGTACTTGGGCACAAGGTTTCTGAGACTGGGATCGAAGTTGACAAAGCCAAAATTCAGGTTATGACAAGTCTCCAACCACCAAGTTCTGTAAAGGACATTCGAAGCTTCCTTGGTCATGATGAGTTTTACAGGAAGTTTATCAATGATTTCTCCAAGATAGCACGCCCACTCACTGCTTTATTATGCAATGAGATCAAATTCGATTTCACACTTGAATATCTTGCAGCCTTTGAGGAGATTAAAAAGGCTTTGGTGAGTGCTCCTATTGTGCAATATCCTGATTAGACTCTGCCTTTTGAGATCATGTGCGACGCTAGTGATTTTGCTGTTGGATCTGTTCTGGGTCAGAGAAAGGATAAGAAGTTGCATGTCATCTACTATGCCAGCAGGACATTGGATGATGCACAGAGGAATTACAGCACCACAGAGAAGGAATTACTTGCAGTCGTTTTCTCCTTTGAGAAATTTTGATCCTACTTGATTGGGAGCAAAGTGATTGTTCATATTGATCATGCTGCTCTCAATTATCTGATACAGAACAAGGATCTAAAGCCTTGCCTTTGTCGTTGGGTTCTATTGCTATAAGGTTTCAACATCGAGGTTAAGGACAAGAAAGGAATAGAGAACGGGGTCGCTGACCATCTCTCGAGGATTCGGATCGGCAGACGTCCCTATTGATGATCAACTACCAGAGGAATCCATTTACTTTATTGAAACCGAGTTTCAGATGGGTTTCGCCGAAACTCAGCAATTCCCATGAATTGCAGGTCTCGGTATCGATCGACACTCCTATGGTGTCGGTCGACACCCGGCGATTCCCGAACCGGTTTTGACCGTTGAACACCTTGGTGTTTCAGAGGAGTATCTAGTAGCTGCAGCAGATTCCGATCAACCATAGTACGCTGATATTGCCAACTACCTCGCAGCAGATGCAGAACCAAAGCACCTCAATAACTATCACAAGAAGAAGTTCATGCGAGACATAAGGCGATACTTTTGGGATGAACCTTACCTGTACAAGCATTGTTCTGATGGTATCTACAGAAGGTGCATTGCTGAATCGGAGGTACCTAATGTGTTGTTTCATTGCCATGGATCCGACTATGCTGGACACTTCGCCACTTTTAAGACAGTGTCCAAGGTTCTTCAAGCAGGTTTCTGGTGGCCTACTATGTTCAAGGATGCTTATTCTTTTGTTTCGCAGTGCGATGCCTGTCAGAGGAGAGGGAAGATCAGTAAGAGACATGAGATGCCACAGAACTTCATCCTTGAGTTTGAGGTTTTCGATTGTTGGGGCATTGATTTTATGGGTCCCTTCCCTTCATCATATGGACACAAATACATCTTGGTTGCTGTGGATTGTGTATCTAAGTGGGTTAAAGCCATTGCTAGCACAACCAATGATTCTTAGGTGGTTATTAAGCTGTTTAAGACCATCATTTTCCCTCGATTTGGAGTACCTCGAATTGTGATAAGTGATGGTGGCTCTCACTTTATCAACAAAATTTTTGAGAGTTGTTAAAGAAGTATGGTGTGAACCATCGTGTTGCTACTCCTTATCACCTTCAGACCAGTGGACAAGTTGAGGTTTCCAATAGGCAGATCAAAGAAATTCTGGAGAAGACAGTGAATGTTACAAGGAATGATTGGTCTGTGAAGCTGGATGATGCACTTTGGGCTTACAGGACTGCCTACAAGACACCACTTGAGAGTACACCGTTTCACTTGCTGTAGGGAAAAGCATGCCATCTTTCAGTGGAAATCGAGCACAAGGCAGCATGGGCTACAAAGTTGATGAATTTCGACATCAAATATGCTGCTGAGAAGCGATTGATCAAGCTGAATGAGCTCGATGGGATTAGGCATCTTGCCTATGAGAACTCGAAGCTGTACAAGGAGAGGACTAAGGCATACCATGACAAGAAGATCATCTCCAGGCACTTTAAACCAAATGATCAGGTACTTCTGTATAACTCTCGTTTGCAATTGTTTCCTGGTAAATTACGTTTTCGTTGGTCAGGTCGTTTCACAGCCAAGGAAGTTAGACCACATAGTGCGATTGTCCTGGCCAATCCTTCAGGAGAGGAGTTCACTGTCAATGGACAAAGGGTGAAACACTATTGGGAGAAAGTCGAGATTCCAGAAGGACACATGATGCCTCTAGATGATGCACCCACTGCCTGAACGACGGTACAATCAAGCTAATGACATTAAACGAGCGCTTGGTGGGAGGCAACCCACTGGTGAGTTTGTTTTTGCTTCTTTTTCTTTTTATTTTTCGTTTTTGTGTCTGTGTCAGGATAAACAAGGAGCAAACACGAAATCGCCTGAGTATCGATTGATACCATGTCGGTATCGGTCGATACCCTACGCGAATTAGAAAGTTCATCATGTCGACTTAAGCCTGGTATCGATCGATACCAGGCCGTGTGTCGGTCGATAGTCGTTGTTCCAGCACGGTAAACTTCTTGTTTCTCACAATCCACTTGGTTAATTTGTTTTCTTTCACCAACCTTAGGCTAGATAACACTGGGGACAGTGTTGTTCAAGTCTGGGGGAGGTAGTCGCTGACATTGTTTTTGTTTTTTTTAGAGTCAGTCGTTTTTGAGTCATTCGTTGTTTTATTGAGTCAAAACTTTCTTTGAGACTGTGATCTTTTTCTTGAATCTATTGATCTAACCTTGCTTCTAAGTGACCATTGTTACAGAATCAGTTCTAGATCGACTAATGAAAAATCCAAAGGCAGACCAGTTAACTAAAAGACACTCATGTTTCCAGCAAAGTTCTTTAAAGCCTGATCCAAATTTTTGCACTTCATTGATGTAATTGATGTCCATAGAGCTTGATTCATCATTCATATATGACAAATGAACCCACGTGTTTAAAGTAATGGTATTTATGTCCCTGTTACAAGTTAATAAATAAGATGCATTAAAAGATGAAATGATTTTCTTCTGAGTAGAGGGTTAGGAAAATTTCCAGCGATCCCATTATTCTACTTTAGAGGAAATGATCACACAAAGGTGAAAGGGAGGTTAGGAAAATTTTCTGTGATACCATTATTCGCCTACACCTTTGATTACTTTTGAGGGAAGAACCGGGGATTCGGTGGCCAACACCATCAATACTCGCGTCTCGAACCTTAATAAGCATATGCAAGAACATAATAAGAAATAAGTCTGGGGGAGAGAAATAATACCAGAAAGTGTGAAAAAGGTGGTTCCTTGTCATGATATTGTATGGGAAAGAATCTAGAAGGTTCTTGGCATTAATCACAACGATGAACTGGCGAGGACGGCTTGATTGAACGATGTTGTGAGATAATGTGTGTGATATATCATGGTTTTTACCCCTTTTAAGCCATGATATAAGTCCGTTTTATAGAGTCTTCTAGAGTCTTTTACAGGTTTTAGCACGTTTGGAGCATAATTGCAGATACTGGAGCTTTCTGGAGCATTCTAGAGAAAAGCAGAAGTTCGTGTTGCTGAGAACCCGATTTGAAGCATCAGTATCGATCGATATTGCCTAGTATCGATCGAAACCATCGCAGATGGCACGACCCGCGACTTTTCCAAGAGTTGAATAATTACAGAATTGCTCCAGAAGACTTTATTATTTACAAGAAGGCCCAAAACGTGATTTAGGTTATTTAATAGGATTTTACAGTTAGTTTGTTTGCTACGCTTTATTTTATTCTGGATTTGTGAGAGAGCTTTTGAAGGGAGACAAGTCTGGAACTCTGTTCGTCCGAAAGAAGATTTTGAACCCTCTTATTACTCTTTCTATTTTATTTGATGATTTATTCAAACATGTTTATTGCTTCAATCTCCATGTTTGAGTAGATCCACTTTAGGTTTAGGGTTTTCTCATAGGGATTTCTTTGAATGCTAGGTTGATTTATTGTTAGGGTTCATAATCTAAATTAGTTCTTCGTCTTAGGTTGTTCTCAAAGCTAATTCTAGATTGATCATCTAGAACTTAGATCTTAGGTTAATCGATTAGGCACGACAGTGCAATTGAGTAATCTGATAGAACTTAAGGGGAGCAAATTGATTATTCGCAAAGAGATTTGGTTTAATTGATTTGTGAACATATCAAACCTGAAATTAAAGTTGATTTATTCTTAGGAATGTGCAAAGAGATTTGGGATTCTGAAGTTTAGATTTAGATAATTTTCGCAACAATAGTTGGTCAATTATACTTTCGTGATTTGAGTTCTAGAATCATGCGTCACCTGAACCCTGATTAGTTAGTCAGCTTTCATTGATTTCCTGAGAAATACCCTAGGCATATATTCTCTCCATTGAATTTACAACTCGCTTACTGCTTATTGTTTTTTGTTTCATCTTATTTGCTTAGCTTGATTCGATACTATACAATCTATTGTGCGATTTTTCTGAGTTCTAGTGTTCGACCCCTGATATACTGCAGCAACTGCTTTAGTACTTTTTAGGGTATTAATTTGAGCATATCAAATTTGGCGCCGTTGCCGGGGACTTAATTTCGCCATTAGATTTTAGCTGTCGAGTTTCGACTAAGTTCGTCGGTATCGTTCGATACTCATAACGTTTTTTTATTACTTACGCGCTTGACTCTTGTTTTCAGGTGTATGCCTAATCGTGAAACCAGAGGGAACAAGAGCACTCCGCTAGTTAATCTATCGTTAGAGAAGCTAGCACGTTTATAACGCACAAACAGAAAGACAAAGCAAACATCAGGGATGAACAACCCAGTGGTATTAAGTGCTGATAAAGCTGGAGTCTTGAGAGACCAAGAGGGTCAAGTGTGCAATGAGAGAGGGCAGCGACTTGATGAAGCTAGAAACATCATTGTCCCTCCTGCTGTTGTTGGTCAGATTGTCGCGCCAGCTGCGCAAGCCAACTTTGGGAATGCTGGGGTTGACCGAGGTAGAACACTTGGAGAGCACAACAGACCTGATCAGTTCTATGCCAATCGAGCTGCGATTCGCATCCCAACTTTTCAGAGGAATGACTTCGAGCTGAAACATGCGTATTACGCTCTAGTAAGTCAGAATCCTTTCAATGGCCTATCTCATGAACACCCCATGGATCATATCGAAAGGTTCGAGGATTTGGTCACTAGTATGAAGTACAATGGAGTGCCCAATGAGTTCCTTTTCTGCAAACTTTTCCCATACTCTCTTGGTGGGGGTGCTGCCTATTGGCTGAAGTAGTTGGCTCCTGATTCGCTTACTACATGGGATGACACGAAGAATGCATTCCAGAACAATTTCTATGATGATGCGAGATCCAAGGAGCTCAGGAACAAGATCTCTCAATTTGCTCAGGGTCCGACAGAGGCTTTCAAAGCTGCTTGGATTCGTTTCAAGTCTTATCAGAGAGATTGTCCGAACAATGGGTTCACTCAGGTTCAGATGCTGGGCATTTTCTACAGAGGGGTTGATTGGAGGTACCATATGGGTATGGATGCTGCGAGTAATGGGAACTTCAACACCAGGTATCCAGATGATGCGGTTGTGTTGATCGAGAACTTGGAGTCTAGTAATAGCACCAAGAATGTTGATTTCGAGCGGAAGAAGCAAGCTGGAGGAGTTGATGGATCGCAGATTGTTGAGGTTCAGGCCAAGTTGGATTTCCTTATTGGGAAGTCGAAGAAAGCTGTACACTTTGCTGATGAAGTCGTGAATGTGGAAGAAGAAGAAGTGGACGATGTTAACTACGTTGGTGGTTCTGGTTTTCAGGGTCAGCGATTCGGGTACAACAACAACCAAAACTTCAACAACAACAATCAGCAAGTTGGGTACAAGTTTAAGGGGAACCAATCTGGTTTTGGAACAAAACAATTTACTTAGAAACCACTCCAGAGCAGCGATTTCACTCGAAATTATGGGAACTCTTCGTACCAACCAATCTCTCCAAAGTCCAAAGAGAATAAGATGGAATCCATGCTTGAACAGCTTCTTCAGGGACAACAGAAGTTGCAAGTGGATTTCAATGGGAAGTTTGACTCTCTATACATTGATCTGAATGGGAAAATTGAAGCTATCAATCAAACCCAGAGGAAGCTGGAAACTCAGGTCGCTCAGCCAGCAGCAGCTGTGAAAAGGCAGGAAGTTTTTCTTCCAGGAAAAACTGAGAATCCAAGGGCACACATCAATGCCATCACCTTGAGGAGAATAGGTGATTACAGGAGTGAAGAACAGCCCAATTGCAGATAATCTCGTCGTTTTTGCTGAAGAAGATGATTGGGATTATGAAAACCCGCAGGTATCGATCGATACCAGCCAGTGTCGATCGACAACGGTTCAGACATCTGCACGAGGGGATCCAAAATCCCGTGTGTCGATCGATACCCCTTAAGTATCGATCGATGCTGATACACAAGTCATGAAGGAGCCCGAGATTGTCAAGGAGAGGGTGTATAAACCGAAGATGCCTTATCCTATGCCTCCTAAGATGACAAAGAAGGAATGGGAGGACGCTAGATGCAAGGCTATGCTGGATAAGTTGGTTGTGGAGCTTCCTTTTGTTGATGTTATTAAGACTTGTCCAGCTTTCAGGAGGTATGTGAAGAAGATGGTTTCTAGCAATGTGAACCTTGAGGAAGGTGTCATGATGATTACAGCTGAGTGCAGTGCGATTCTACTCAACAAAATTCCCAAGAAGCTACCAGACCCAGGGAGTTTTGTTTTGGATTGCACTATCTTCACAGAGAGGTTCGAGCGTGCTCTCTACGATATTGGGTCGAGTGTGAAGCTTATGCCACACTCAGTTTCCAAGCGAATGGGGATGATAGATTTCCAGTCTACAAGGATTTCGCTGGTACTTGCTGATCGCTCAGTGCGACTTCTAGAGGGACTACTCGAAGATGTCCCAATCAAGATTGGGAATTGCTTGATCCCAACATATTTCATCGTCCTGAAGTACGATGCTGAGCCTAAGGATCCTTTTATCCTGGGCAGGCCATTCCTTGCAACTGCTAGAGCCTTGATCGATTGCAAGAATGGACATATAACTCTCAACATCGGTGATTTGGTGATATCCTTTAACATGGAAAAGATGATGAAGAGACCAACCATCGATGGGCAGACGTTCTATGTGGACACCTTCAGTGACATAGCAGAGAAGTACTTCCTGGAGATGCACAATGAGGATCCACTGGAGAGAGCATTGGTTTGTTCATCCACATCAGAGGTCCATTTGAGTGATGATACTGCTGGATATTCGAAGATGCTCGATTCAGCATCGTCAGTATCGATAGATACTCCACTGGTATCGATCGATACCTTGCGGCCGGAAAGAGAGTTGGCCGAGAGTTCTAAGCAAGCTGTTGGGCTTGGGGATTGGAGTACAGAGAAAGCTCCTAAGGTCGAACTAAAGCCACTCCCACCAAATCTGAGGTATAGTTTTCTTGGCCCTGATTCTACATACCCAGTAATTGTTAATGCTTCTTTGAACAACACAGAGAATGCCTTACTGATGAGCAAACTGCGCAAGTATCGCAAAGCTCTTAGCTATTCTCTTGTTGACATTTCAGGTATAGCACCAGACTTGTGCATGCATCGGATTCACCTGGAGGATGAGTCTAAGTCTTCGATTGAGTGCCAGAGGAGGCTGAATCAGAACCTGAAGGAATTGGTCAGGAAGGAAGTGATGAAACTTTTGGAAGCAAGGATTATCTATGCCATCTCAGATAGTTCTTGGGTTAGTCCGGTTCACGTTGTGCCTAAGAAAGGAGGTATAAATGTGGTGAATAACGAGAAGGATGAGCTGATCCCTACAAGGACAATCACTGGTCACAGGATGTGTATTGACTACAGGAAGCTGAATGTGGCTACAAGGAAGGATCACTTCCCATTGCCATTCATTGACAAGATGCTGGAGAGGTTAGCGAGTCACCCATACTACTGTTTTCTCGATGGGTACTCAGGCTTTTTCCAGATTCCTATACATCCAGAGGACCAGGGAAAGACAACTTTTACATGTCCCTATGGCACATTCGCCTACAGGAGAATGCCATTTGGATTATGTAACGCTCTAGCGACCTTTCAGCGATGCATGATGTCAATTTTCACAGACATGACTGAGGAGTTTATGGAGGTTTTCATGGATGACTTTTCAGTGTAGGGATCGTCCTTCAAGGATTGTCTGGATAACCTGTGTAAGGTACTTCAAAGATGCGAGAAGAAGCACTTGGTTCTTAATTGGGAGAAGTGCCACTTCATGGTACAAGATGGCATCGTTCTTGGGCACAAAGTTTCTAAGGCAGGGATCGAAGTTGACAAGGCTAAGATTTAGGTCATGACAAGCCTGCAACCTCCACGATCTGTATCTGAGATTCGATGCTTCCTTGGTCATGCTGGGTTTTACAGGAGGTTCATCAAAGATTTTTCTAAGCTCGCACTCCCACTCACAGCCCTGTTATGTAAGGAAGTCAATTTTGAATTCACATCTGATTGCCTTGCAGCCTTCGAGGAGATTAAGAAGGCATTGGTGAGTGTTCCTATTGTCCAACAACCTGATTGGAGTTTACCTTTTGAGGTTATGTGCGATGCGAGTGATTTTGCTGTTGGAGCTGTGTTGGGTCAGAGAAAAGACAAGAAGCTCTATGTTATTTACTATGCCAGCAGGACGTTGGATGATGCTCAGCAAAATTACAGCACCACTGAGAAGGAGTTACTTGCAGTTGTTTTCTCTTTTGAGAAATTTTGGTCCTACTTGATTGGGAGCAAGGTTATTGTTGACACAGACCATGCTGCTCTCAAATACCTGCTGAAGAACAAGGACCTCAAGCCTCGTCTATGCCGATGGGTTCTTTTACTCCAAGGGTTCGACATCGAGATCAAGGACAAGAGAGGAGTTAAAAATGGCGTTGCTGATTATTTATCGCGATTAAAGGTCGATGAAGTCGTACCTTTTGATGATTTCCTGCCAGAGGAAGGTATTTACTTCATTGAAGCTCAGCTCCAAGACGTTTGTCCTGAAAATCTGCAATTTTCACGAGTGCAAACTTTCGGTATCGATCGATACTCACCTAGTGTCGATCGATACCCGTCGAGATTTGGACATGTTTGGCCTGCAGAGCGCTTCAACTCTTATGATGTCTATCTAGCTGCTGTCTCTAGTCCTGCACGACCATGATACGCTGACATTGCCAACTACCTTGCTGTAGAGACTGAGCCAAGGTATCCCACAAAGTATGCTAGGAAGAAGTTTATGCGCGAGATGAGGAGGTTCTTCTGGGATGAGCCGTATCTATACAAGCACTGCTCAGATGGTATCTACAGAAGATGCGTTGCAGAGTCTGAGGTGCCAGCAATTCTTTTTCATTGTCATGGATCTGAGTATGCTGGTCATTTTGCTACTTTCAAGACGGTGTCCAAAGTTCTTCAACCAGGCTTCTGGTGGCCTACTATGTTCAGAGACGCACATGCTTATATCTCACAATGTGATGTCTGTCAGAGGAGAGGGAAGATCAGCAAGAAACATGAGATGCCACATAATTTCATCCTTGAGGTTGAAGTTTTCAATTGCTGGGGCATCGATGGGTCCTTTTCCCTCGTCACACGAGAACAGATACATCCTTGTTGCTGTGGACTATATGTCCAAATGGGTGGAGGCGATTGCTAGCAGAACCAATGATTCTTCGGTGGTTGTTAAGATGTTTAAGACCATCATTTTCCCTCGATTTGGAATACCTCGAATTGTGATAAGTGATGCTGGTTCTCACTTTATCAACAAGAATTTCGAGAGGTTGCTGAAGAAGTATGGTGTAAATCATCGCGTGGCTACTCCATATCACCCTCAGACCAGTGGGCAAGTCGAGGTCTCCAACAGGCAGATCAAGGAAATTTTGGAGAAGACAGTGGGTGCTTCTAGGAAAGATTGGTCTAAGAAGCTGGATGACGCGCTATGGGCTTACATGACTGCTTTGAAGACACCACTGGGTACTACACCGTTTCACTTGCTGTACGGGAAAGCATGTCCCCTTCCATTGGAGATAGAGCACAAGGCTGCATGGGCGACGAAGTTGCTGAACTTTGACATCAAGCCTGCAGCAGAGAGGATATTGATTCAGCTGATTGAGTTGGATGAGATTAGGCACCACGCCTACGAGAACTCGAAGCTGTACAAGGAGAGAACTAAGGCCTATCATGATAAAAATATCATCTCCAGACATTTCGAGCCAAACGACCAGGTACTTCTGTATAACACTCGTTTGTAATTGTTTCCTGGTAAACTGCGTTCTCGTTGGTCAGGTCCCTTCACAATCAAGGAGGTCAGACCACATGGTGCTGTCGTGCTGATTAGTCCTACAGGCGATGAATTTACTGTTAATGGACAGAGGGTGAAACACTATTGGGCGAAAGCCGAGATTCCAACATGGTAGATAATGCCTTTGGATGATGCACCAACAGCCTGAATGGCGTTACAGTCAAGCTAATGACGTTAAACGAGCGCTTGGTGGGAGGTAACCACTGGTAAGTCTATTTTTGAGTCGTTTTTCTTTTTATTTTTCGTTCTGTGTTTGTGTCAGATAAACAAGGAGCAAAACTCGAAATCGCCTGAGTATGGATCGATACCATATTGGTATCGGTCGACACCGATCGCGAATGAGATGGTTCATCATGTCGATTTAAGCCTGGTATCGATCGATACCAGGCCGTGTGTCGATCGGTACCAGATGTTCCAGCACGGTAACTTCTTGTTTTTCTTAATTCTATTATGTTATTTTGTTTTCTTTTACCTACTCTAGGCTAGATAACATTGGGGACAGTGTTGTTTAAGTCTAGGGGAGGTGTCTGCTGACGTTGTGTTTGTTTTTCTTAGAGTCAGTTGTTTTATCGTGTCAAAAACGTTTTATTGAGTCAAAACTTGTTGGAGATGATGATCCTTTGCTTGAATTGTTGTTTTGATTTTGTTTTTGAGTGACCAGTGTTGCAGGATCAGCTCTATATCGACTAATGAAAAATCCAAGGACTAACCAGTTGACTAGAAAACATCCATGTTTTTGATTTTGTTCTTCTGAAGCCTGAGCCAAATTTTTGCACTTCATCAATGTGGTTGGTGTTTACAGAGCTTTATTCATCATTCATATCTGACAAAGGAACCCATATGTTTAAAGTAATGGTATCTCTCTCCCTTGTTATAAGTTGATAAATAAGAGCATAAAAGATTGAAATGATTTTCTTCTGAGTAGAGGGCTAGGAAAATTTCCAGCGATCCCATTATTCTACTTAAGAGGGAATGATCACACAAAGGCTGAAAGCGAGGTTAGGAAAATTTCCCGTGATACCACTATTCGCCTAAACCTTTGATACATAGAGAGGGAAGAACCGATGATTCAGTGGCAAACACCATCAATACTCGCGTTTCGAACCTTGATGTGTATATGCAGATCTAAAAAAAAAAAAGAGAACATAATATGAAATAGGTCTGGGGAGAGAAAGTAATACAAAAAAGTGTGAAATTGGATGGTTCCTTGTCATGATATTGTATGGTAAATAATCTAGAAGGTTCTTGAACATTGCCTGCAGCGATGAAACTGGCGATGAGGGCTTTATTTGAACAATGCTGCGAGATAATGTGTGGAGTCTGGAAAAGCTGCGAATGTCTACGGAGAAGTAAATGGTGGTTAGATCAAAAGCTGGTTAGGTGACATTTGGGTGCTTGGGAAAAGGATCTTTGCGATGGTTCCTGAGTAGGTGAGTCTCCGTGTTTTCAAACCTGTTTCTGTGGTTTAGTCTTCTATTTGCTTGAGGGCAATCAAAGGCTAAGTCTGGACGAGTTGATATATCATGGTTTTTACCCCTTTTAAGCAATGATATAAGTCTGTTTTATAGAGTCTTTCTAGTATTTTGGAGTCTTTTAGAGTCTTTTACAGGTTTTAGCACGTTTGGAGTATAATTGGAGATACTGGAGCTTTCTGGAGAATTCTGGAGCAAAGCAGAAGTTCGTGTTGCTGAGAACCCGATTTAAAGCATCAGTATCGATCGATACCCATCGCAGATGGCACGACCCGCAGCTTTTCCAAGAGTTGAAAAATTACAGAATTTCCCCAGAAGACTTTATTATTTACAAGAATGCCCAAAACGTGATTTAGGTTATTTAATAGGATTTTACAGCCAGTTTGTTGGAGACGCTTTATTTTATTCTGGATTTGTGAGAGAGCTTTTGAAGGGAGACAAGTCTGAAACTATGTTCGTCCGAGAGAAGATTTCGGACCCTCTTATTACTCTTTCTATTTTATTTGATGATTTATTCAAACATGTTTATTGCTTCAATCTCCATGTCTGAGTAGATCCACTTTAGGTTTAGGGTTTTCTCATAAGGATTTCTTTGAATGCTAGGTTGATTTATTGTTAGGGTTTATAATCCAAATTAGTTCTTCGCCTTAGGTTGTTCTCAAAACTAATTCTAGATTGATCACCTAGAACTTAGATCTTAGGTTAATCGATTAGGCACGACAGTGCAATTGAGTAATCTGATAGAACTTAAGGTGAGCAAATTGATTATTCGCAAAGAGATTTGATTAAATTGATTTGTGAACATATCAAACCTGAAATTAAAGCTGATTTATTCTTAGGAATTTGCGAAGAGATTTAGGATTCTGAAATTTAGATTTAGATAATTTTCGCAACGACAGTTAGTCAATTATATTTTCGTGATTTGAGTTCTAGAATCGTGCGTAACCTGTACCCTGATTAGTTAGTCTGCATTCATTGTTTTCCTGAGAACTACCCTAGGCCTATATGCTCTCCATTGAATTTACAACTCGCTTACTGCTTATTGTTTTTTGTTTCATCTTATTTGCTTAGCTTGATTTGATACTATACAATCTATTGTGGAATTTCTCTGAGTTCTTGTGTTGAAACAAGCTTTGAATTGAACCATATCCTAACTATTTGAACCCTTAATTTGACTAGTAATTATCATGTTTATGCATTGAAAAATGAACTCATGGATACCATAGACATACTTGGGCTATCTTCTTCCTTTTTACCAGTCTTGTTAGTCCAAGTAGCTGATCCCCATCTTTGGGACGGTTATCCTCACCCTTACCTTTCCCTCCTTTCAAGCCTAATTCTCTAGTGAGTGTTGTGAGGCATATATTTTTTCGAATGGACTTGGCAAAAAGTGTTGGGTTTAAAGCGACAAGCAAAGGTTTTCATGTAGATTTAGCTCACACATCATCGGGCTAAGCATAGGTTAAGCTAGATAGATGGGGAGTTTGGGGTGGAATGAAAAGAGAAAGTCTTGGGCGTGCAATGAAAAGAAAAGGTGGAAACGAAGAAAAGAGTTGGAGAAGAAGAAGGGGAAAAGCTAATGATTGAAATGGTTGGCAAGGAATATTTGGTATAGCTCTAAGTGATAAAGAAAAAATGGTTTCTAGCTACAAAAAGAAGAAAAGAAGTAAAATATGGCTAGTGCATCCAAAGGATGAAGAAAGAGACCAACTAAGAAAAGCAAAAGATGAGCTAAAGAAGAAAAGGAAATGAGCAAGCCATTTGTTGATCAAAGGTGAAGAAGAAGTTTTCCTCGAGTCCTTAAATGAAGAAAAATCGATGAGGTATGTGGTCTATGAAAGGTAAAATGCCTTGGAGAAAAAGTAGCTTAGGAGTGATCTTCATGGGGCTTAGAGGTAGGGGTTGAAGTCATTTGGGACATTGGTGATATATCATGGTTTTTACCCCTTTTAAGCCATGATATAAGTCCGTTTTATAGAGTCTTTCTACTATTTTGTAGTGTTTTAGAGTTTTTTACAGGTTTTAGCACGTTTGGAGCATAATTGGAGATATTGGAGCTTTCCGGAGCATTTTGGAGAGCAAAGCAGAAGTTCGTGTAGTTGAGTACCCGATTTGAAGCCTCAGTATCGATCGATACTGACTAGTATCGGTCGATACTCACTGTAGCAGACACGAGCCGCGATTTTAATGAAGAGTTGAAGAATTGCAAAATTGTCCAGAAAACTTTATTATTTACAAGAAGACCCAAAACGTGTCTTAGGTTATTTATTAGGATTTTACAGCCACTTTGATGGCTATGCTTTATTTATTAGGAAGCTCTGTTCGTCCGAGAGAAGATTTTGAACCCTCGTGCTACTCTTTCTTATTATTTATTTGAGTATTTATTCAGTCATGTTTATTGATTCAATTTCCATGTCTGAGTAGATCTCTTGTTAGGTTTAGGGTTCTCATAAGGGAGTTCTTTGAATGCTAGGTTGATTAGTTGTTAGGGTTCATAATCTAAATTAGTTCTTCACTATAGGTTGTTTTCAAAGCTAATTCTAGATTGATCACCTAGAACTTACATCTTAGGATAATTGATTAGGCACGAGAGTGCGATTAGTTACCTGACAGAACTTAGGGTGAGCAAAATAACTATTCGCAAAGAGATTTGGTTTAGTTGTTTTGTGAACAAATCAAACTTGAACTAAAAGCTGGTTTAGACTTTAAGATTCACAAAGAGATTTGGAATTCCAGGATCTAGCTTAGATAATTCTCGCAACAAGAGTTGGTTAATTATACCTTAGTGATTTTAGTTCAAGAACCGTGTGCAACCTGAACCCTGATTTATTAGTTTGTTTGCATTCATTGATTTTCTGAGAAATACCCTGAACCTATCTTTCTCCAATCGAACTTACAACCAGTTTAATTTACGTATTGTTTTCAATTACATTGATCGCTTAACTTGATTCTCATCTATATAATCTATTGTGTGTTTCCTTGAGACTTTGTGGATTCGATCCCTAAGTATTACAACCGACAAAGCTTTAGTACTTTTAGGGTATTAATTTGAGCTTATCAACTTTGGCGTCGTTGCTGGGGACTCAATTCGCCATTAGATTTTAATTTGAGAATTTCGACTAAGTTCGTCGGTATCGATCGATACTCGTCGTTTTCTTTTTGTTGATATCGATCGACACCACCCAGTGTCGGTCGATACTCATCGTATTACCATGTTACTTACGTTCTTGACTTTTGTTTTCAGGTGCATGCCTATTCGTGAAACTAGAAGGAACAAGAACACTCCGCTAGTTAATCTGTCATTGGAGCAGCTAGCACTTGTGGAACGCACAAATAGAAGAGCAGAGAAGCCAGCAGAGATGAACAACAATCCAGTGGTTTTGGTTCAAGATGAAGCTGGCGCTTACAGAGACCAAGAGGGTCAAATGTGCAATGAGAGAGGGCAACGATTGGATGGCCAGGGGAACATCATCCCACTTGATCTTGTTGTCGAGAAAATTGTCGCTGGGAATGTTGCTAATGCAAGGAACGTTGTGGTTAATCGTGGGAGGACGCTTGGTGAGCACAACATACCTGATCAGTTCTATGCCAATCGAGCTGCAATTCGCATTCCAACTTTTCAGAGGAATGACTTTGAGCTGAAACCTGCGTACTGTGCTCTTGTGAGTCAGCACCTTTTCCATGGTCTATCTCACGAACATCCCATGGACCATATCGAGAAGTTCGAGGATTTGGTCACTGGTATTGAAAAGACCGCATTTTTTTTTTTTTTTGCAATAATAATAAACAACAATTATTACAACACACGAACTCACAAGTTCTACAGCTTACACAAGCTAACGATACAACAACAAAACAACTGGTATCGATCGATACCCCCATGGTGTCGATCGATACCCCAACAACAGAAGCAAGCCCCGGGTCCTAATCATCCCCTCCTCACCGCCTCGATTCCACGATCCCGCCTTATCTTTACCTGCATCGACAAAAGTGATGCATCAACATTTGGCTAACCAAATGCTGAGTGAGATTGATCATCCCAACAACAGGCTATCAATAAGCATAACAACAGCAATATTAAATAGCCAAACTAAGAATTAATTAACACCAATTAAAACTTCCCGCACAAAGCAACTGGTATCGATCGATACCTCGCTAGTATCGATCGACACCCAACCAACTCACGACTCCCAACAAGGGACCAGTATCGATCGATACCCCCCATGGTGTCGATCGACACCCAACGAGACACGACCCCCAACAAGGGCCCAGTATCGATCGATGCCCAAACAACACACCGGTATCGATCGATACGACACGACTCGAGTCTATCCACAAAGGATACTCCCAACTCGAGGCCTCCGCCAAAGGACTAGTATCGATCGATACTCACATGGTATCGGTCGATACTCCCTGCGATTCCCAACCACCTCCGCGAGATCTCACCCAGAACTCGCCAGGACCACACACAGAAAGCACCAACAAAGCTTAACAACACACACACACAAGCTTACATGCTAACCTTTGGTCCCAACTCACCTTAGACACGATGGAACGAGCTATAGAAGACCTCTCCTCTTCTCAACAGCTCACGCCCCAGCCAAGCTTCTCCCAAGCTCTCCTTCGAGCTTCTCTCCAAGCTCGAATCCTCTTGATCTCGCAAGATCAAAGCCTTACCAAGCTTCACCAAGCTTCTCTCGCTCTTTCTCTCCTTCTCTCTCTCTCTCTCTCTTTCTCGACCTTCTCTTGGTCTTATCCTCACAAGGACATCCTTTTTATACTAGAAAGAAGAGAAGAGAAGAAACGACAAGGGGAAAAACCCGGCTGGTATCGATCGATGCCTGCCAGTATTGATCGATACCGCCCCCGGAACAACCACAATTAATTATTCCCCACAATAATCAATTCTTCCGGAACCACGGGCGCTACAATTCTCCCCCACTAACTTAGATTCGTCCTCGAATCATCGTTACCGTTCATCTCCCATGAACCGTTCATCTCCAATGAACCCTAATCGTCGCAACGATTACACAAACCCTGGCCAACCCGGCCACCTCAACACTCACACGAGGTCCAAAACCAACCTCCGAGGTTTCCAGTCAGTCCCTATGCTTATGACACCGCGGCATCATATGTACTTATTGCTCAAACACAAACCAACCCCGTCACTCAAGACACCGCAGCATCTCCGAGTTCCGAGCATCAACCATATCTCGCAGGATATTCACCATACCTTGCGAAGTATCAACCATACCACATCACCCAAGACACCGCAGCATCTCCGAGTTCTGGGTATCTGCCATATCCCGCAGGATATCTACCATACCTCGCAAAGTATCTGCCATACCACAGTACCCAAGACACCGCAGCATCTCCGAGTTCCGGGTATATCGCCACTCACACTCTCAAGACCGCAGTCCTGCGAGCTATCGGCACCAGAGGAACCAGTCCTCTCAACGAGCATTAAGTCACATATCTCTAAGCATCTCGACTGAACTACCTCCCGTGATCCGTGTAAATCCTCGCAAGGCAACATCGGCATCACCCATATTCCGCACCCGGAATATCTGGCGTGCATAACCAATAACCCGGTCATCGCACCGCCCCACAACAGCAATAAGAACATCCATCCTATCACTCTCTCGCATTAACGCTCTTACCCCAAACGTAATGCGAAACCGTGACTCCCAAAGTCACCAGTAATAAGAAATACTCATCTTATTACACATCATAATGTAACATCGTTCTACACAACGGAAATACAAAATGAACACATAGCATACAGCTATAACCGAAACTGGAACCTCTCGATGGAACTCAAGCCGCAGCTTGCTTCTGGAACCACTCCTGGAACCTCATTTCCATCCTAGCCTCTGGCTCCCAAATTTCCTCCTGCACCCCGCCACAGTCCCACATGACTCGCATCATCGGAATCCTATTCCGACGAAGCTCCTTGACCCTCCGCTCGAGAACTCTCAAAGGTCTCGCCTCAATGGTCATATTAGGCTGGAGATCTGGCGGAATCTCAGCCAATACCTCGTCACCCTTCTCGATCAGACGCTCCGCGTACACAACCGAGAACACGAGATTCCCGGAAGTTTGTCTCACACCCTGATACACCCACTTCTACACCCGCAGCACCCGCTGTAACACCAGCCACACTGGCACTCACGCCAGCCACACCTTCAGACCCGACCTGACTCGCATGCGACTCCTTGACCTACTCATCCGGCACACGGCCATGACCCCTACCACGGCCACGACCTCTACCACGTCCTCTAGCCATCTGCACGCGTGCAGAAGCACAAGCTACGAAAGCTAAAAACAATCATCACAATAAAGATACTCACCATGGAATCCCACAAGGCTCGAAGAGGATGATTCTAAGACCCCACACAACACCCAATTCATTCTAGAACCACCTAGGCTCCTAGAACCGCTATGGCTCTGATACCAAATTGAAAAGACCGCATTTTTTTTTTTTTGCAATAATAATAAACAACAATTATTACAACACAAGAACTCACAAGTTCTACAGCTTACACAAGCTAACAATACAACAACTAAACAACTGGTATCGATCGATACCCCCATGGTGTCGATCGATACCCCAACAACAGAAGCAAGCCCCGGGTCCTAATCATCCCCTCCTCACCGCCTCGATTCCACGATCCCGCCTTATCTTTACCTGCATCGACAAAAGTGATGCATCAACATTTGGCTAACCAAATGCTGAGTGAGATTGATCATCCCAACAACAGGCTATCAATAAGCATAACAACAGCAATATTAAATAGCCAAACCAAGAATTAATTAACACCAATTAAAACTTCCCGCACAAAGCAACTGGTATCGATCAATACCTCGCTAGTATCGATCGACACCCAACCAACTCACGACTCCTAACAAGGGACCAGTATCGATCGATACCCCCATGGTGTCGATCGACACCCAACGACACACGACCCCCAACAAGGGCCCAGTATCGATCGATGCCCAAACAACACACCGGTATCGATCGATACGACACGACTCGAGTCTATCCACAAAGGATACTCCCAACTCGAGGCCACCGCCAAAGGACTAGTATCGATCGATACCCACATGGTATC
>PKML01027507.1:15632-32415 GCA_002933935.1 Eutrema yunnanense | reverse complement strand
GAGCAGATAATCAAATCGGCAGGCATGGACTCTCCTGCTACCTGAACATCCACGTCTCGCACCCGACCGTGAATTCTCAGGAGCTTCCCTCCGGCAACCTCCACGAAACCCAAACTCACACCGGGCTCGCTACGAAGATTAGCCTTCTCGGCCAACTCCGGGGAAACGAAGCAATGCAATGCTCCCGTGTCAAAAGGCACATGACACTCTACATCTCAACACAAGCTCTTTCCGCCTCTTATCGGCATAACTCTTTTGCCGATCTTGGGCCTCTCTCATGTTCAGCTCCAAAACCCGGATCTTCTCCGTAGTTTCCTGAACAAAACTCGCACCCAAAGTGCTCCCCTCCCCCACTTGTGTCCAACACAAGGGGGTACGACATGGCCTCCCATACAGAGCCTCATATGGTGCCATCCCAATCCAGCACGCACATCCTCAACAAAACCTCTAGAGACTGGATGGTCCGCTCGGACTGCCCATCTGTCTGAGGATGATACGCCGCTCAAGTGCACCCTCGTGCCCATCTCTGTCTGAAACGCATTCCAGACTCCGATGTGAACTTAGGATCCCGGTCCAAAACAACACTCACTGGTACTCCATACAGTCTCACAATCTCCCGCACGTACTTCTTAGCCAAAACTACTGCCCCATCGGACTTCTTAATGGCCAGAAAACGCGCACACTTGGTCAATCGATCAACGATGACCCAACTGGTAACCCACCACGAAATCCATCGTGATCATATCCCACTTCCACTTCTGTCCTTGCATCGGCTTACCGCCTCTGTTCGGACCGGACTGCTGGTGCACTGATCTCGTCTGAAAACTCGGTGTAACCGCTACCACCTCATCCTTCAGACCCTCCTCAAGCAAAGCGGCAGTCTCAACCAACTCATCAACCGTGCAAAAAGCCCTCACCATGCAACGGTTCCTCAAGTCCACCCGAAGACCCATCAAGAATCTCTGCACACGGGACGACTCACTCTCAACCGCTCGTCTAACATAAGACTCGAGCCGGTTGAACCCCACCTCATACTCGCGTATTGACCGATCCTCCTGAGTCAAACTCGCAAGCCTTGACTCGATCCGGTTGAACGCCTCCTGAGGGAAATACTTGGAGTTAAACTCCTCTACAAAATCCGCCCAAGACATCGCGGCCTGAACTCTCCGTGCTGCCACACCCCTCCACCAGAGATGCGCATCACCCTCCGGATACTGGACCGCAATGTCCACCTGGTATCCCGCGGAACACCTACTCGAGAGGAAATTCCTCTCCACCCTCCTCAACCACGCATCAGCGTCCTCAGGATTAGCACCTTCAGAAAAGAACCCCGTGCCAATCCTCTGCACATGCTCCAACATCCTAAGGTAGGATGGGAGCTCTTCAGCAACCGCAGCTGCCACCGGAGGCTGAGCCTCCACAACCACCGGAACCACAGGAGTCTGAGCCGGCACTCTCTCTGGTAACCGCTCCAACAACCTCGTCAACAGATCCGCTATGCGATCATCCCGGGTCCGAGCATCACCCGCTGCTACACCCGCAGCACCCGCTGGAACACCAGCCACACTGGCACTCACGCCAGCCACACCTTCAGACCCGACCTGACTCGCATGCGACTCTTTGACCTGCTCATCCGGCACACGGCCACGACCCCTACCACGGCCACGACCTCTACCACGTCCTCTAGCCATCTGCACGCATGCAGAAGCACAAGCTACGAAAGCTAAAAACAATCATCACAATAAAGATACTCACCATGGAATCCCACAAGGCTCGAAGAGGATGATTCTAAGACCCCACACAACACCCAATTCATTCTAGAACCACCTAGGCTCCTAGAACCGCTATGGCTCTGATACCAAATTGAAAAGACCGCATTTTTTTTTTTTTTGCAATAATAATAAACAACAATTATTACAACACAAGAACTCACAAGTTCTACAGCTTACACAAGCTAACAATACAACAACTAAACAACTGGTATCGATCGATATCCCCATGGTGTCGATCGATACCCCAACAACAGAAGCAAGCCCCGGGTCCTAATCATCCCCTCCTCACCGCCTCGATTCCACGATCCCGCCTTATCTTTACCTGCATCGACAAAAGTGATGCATCAACATTTGGCTAACCAAATGCTGAGTGAGATTGATCATCCCAACAACAGGCTATCAATAAGCATAACAACAGCAATATTAAATAGCCAAACCAAGAATTAATTAACACCAATTAAAACTTCCCGCACAAAGCAACTGGTATCGATCGATACCTCGCTAGTATCGATCGACACCCAACCAACTCACGACTCCCAACAAGGGACCAGTATCGATCGATACCCCCATGGTGTCGATCGACACCCAACGACACACGATCCCCAACAAGGGCCCAGTATCGATCGATGCCCAAACAACACACCGGTATCGATCGATACGACACGACTCGAGTCTATCCACAAAGGATACTCCCAACTCGAGGCCACCGCCAAAGGACTAGTATCGATCGATACCCACATGGTATCGGTCGATACTCCCTGCGATTCCCAACCACCTCCGCGAGATCTCACCCAGAACTCGCCAGAACCACACACAGAAAGCACCAACAAAGCTTAACAACACACACACACAAGCTTACCTGCTAACCTTTGGTCCCAACTCACCTTAGACACGATGGAACGAGCTCTAGAAGACCTCTCCTCTTCTCAACAGCTCACGCCCCAGCCAAGCTTCTCCCAAGCTCTCCTTCGAGCTTCTCTCCAAGCTCGAATCCTCTTGATCTCGTAAGATCAAAGCCTTACCAAGCTTCTCTCGCTCTTTCTCTCCTTCTCTCTCTCTCTCTCTCTCTCTTTCTCGACCTTCTCTTGGTCTTATCCTCACAAGGACATCCTTTTTATACTAGAAAGAAGAGAAGAGAAGAAACGACAAGGGGAAAAACCCGGCTGGTATCGATCGATGCCTGCCAGTATCGATCGATACCGCCCCCGGAACAACCATAATTAATTATTCCCCACAATAATCAATTCTTCCGGAACCACGGGCGCTACAGGTATGAAGTACAATGGAGTGCCCAACGAGTTCCTTTTCTGCAAGCTTTTCCCATACTCTCTTAGTGGGGATGCATCTTATTGGCTGAAACAGTTATCTCCTGGTTCGCTCACTACCTGGAATGAGACGAAGAATGCGTTCCTGAATAATTTCTATGATGATGCACGATATGAGGATCTCAAGAACAAAATTTCTCAGTTTTCTCAAGGACCAACTGAGGCACTCAAGGCTGCTTGGATTTGTTTCAAGTCATATCAGAGAGATTGTCCGCACCATGGGTTCACTCAGGTTCAGTTGATGGGTACTTTCTACAGAGGGATCGATTGGAGGTACCATATGGGTTTGGATGCTGCGAGTAATGGAAACTTCAACACCATGTATCCAGATGAGGCGGTCGTGCTGATTGAGAACTTGGTATCTAGCAATAGCACCAAGAATGCAGACTTTGAGCGCAAGAAGCAAGCTGGTAGCATAGAAGGTTCACAGATTGCTGAGGTTCAAGCCAAATTAGATTCTATGCACAGTCTTCTGATGGGCAAAACAACGAAGGCCGTTTATTTTGCTGAAGATGTTGAGGTTTTCGATGAGGATGAAGTAGAGGATGTTAACTACATTGGTGGTTCTGGTTTTCAAGGTCAAAGGAATCAATTCAACAACAACTTCAACAACAATTCTCAACAAGAAGGGTCGAATCAGTTTGGCCAGACACCATCTCAGAACAGTGGGTATACCAAGAACTATGGAAATTCAGCCTATCAGCCTATACTAGCTAAGCTCCCGGATAGCAAGATTGAATCTATGTTTGAACAGCTGGTTGATATGCTCAAATTAATACCCTAAATAGTACTAAAGCAGTTGCTGCAGTAAATCAGGGGTCGAACACAAGAACTCAAGATATCACACAATAGATTATATAGATCCAAAATACGCTAAATCAAAAGATGTAAACGAAAACAAGTACGCAATTAAAAGTGTTGTAAATAAATGGAGGAAAATATAGGCACATGGTTTTTCTCAGAAAATCAATGAATGCAGCTAAATTAACTAACAGGATTCAGATTACGCATGGTTCTTGAACTCAAATCACTAAAATATAGCTAACCAACTCTCGTTGCGAAAACTATCTAAATCTAAATCCTAGGTATTCCAAATCTCTTTGCGAATCCTAAAGTCTAAATCAGCTTTAAAGTTCAGGTTTGATATGTTGACAAATCAATTAAACCAAATCTCTTTGCGAATAATCAAATTGCTCACCTAAGGTTCTATCAGGTAATTAATCGCACTCTCGTGCCTAATCAATTATCCTAAGATCAATGTTCTAGGTGATCAATCCAGAATTAGCTTTGAGAACAACCTAAGGTGAAGAACTAATTTAGATTATGAATCCTAAGAAACTAATCAACCTAACATTCAAAGAAATCCTTTATGAGAAAACCCCAAACCTAAAGTGGATCTACTCAGACATGGAGATTGAAAGCAACATGATTGAATAGATCATCAAAGAAATCAATAAAAACAGGAGTTTAGAGTTGTCTCTCCAAAAACCAAAAGTAGAATCAAAGTATAGAAAATAAAGCATAGCCTAAACAGGTGGCTGTAAAATCCCTATAAATAACCTAAATCACGTTTTGGGGCTTCTTGTAAATATTAAAGACTTTTGGACTAAGTTGCAATTCTTCAACTCTTCATTAAAGTCGCGGGTCGTGTCTTGTTGCGATAGGCATCGATCGATACCAGGGGGTATCGATCGACACTAATCGTAAAATCAGGTACTCAGCAACACGATCTTCAGCCTTGCTCCAAAATGCTCCAGAAAGCTCCAATATCTCCAATTGTGCTCCAAACGTGCTAAGACCTGTAAAATACTCTAAAAGACTCCAAAATACTAGAAAGACTCTATAAAACGGACTTATATCATGACCTAAAAGGGGTAAAAACCATGATATATCAACTCCCCCAGACTTATCCTTTACTTGCCCTCAAGAAAATAGAAGACTAAACCAGAGAAAGAGGTTTGAAAACGTAGAGACTCACCTGTTCAGGAACCATCGCAGAGATCTTTTTCCCAAGCACTCAAATGTTGCCTAACCACCTTTGGATCTAACCACCATGTACTTCTCCGTAGACATTCGCAGCTTTTCTAGATTCCACACATTATCTCGCAGCATTGTTCAAATAAAGCCCTCATCGACAGTTCCATCGCTGCAGCCAATGTTCAAGAACCTTCTAGATTCTTTACCATACAATATCATAACAAGGAACCACCTTTTTCACACTTTTTGGTATTATTTCTTATTTCTTATTGTGTTCCTTGCATTTACATATTAAGGTTTGAGACGCGAGTATTGATGGTTTAAACCACCGAATCCCCGGTTCTTCCCTCAAAAGTAATCAAAGGTGTAGGCGAATAATGGTATCACAGGAAATTTTCCTAACCTCGCTTTCACCTTTGTGTGATCATCCCCTCTGAAGTAGAAAAATGGGATCCTTGGAAACTTTCTTAGCCCTCTACTCAGAAGAAAATCATTTCATCTTTTATGCCCTTATCAACTTGTAACAGGGAGAGAAATACCATTTATTTTAAACACATGGGTTCCTTTGTCAGATATGAATGATGAATCAAGCTCTAAAAACACTAACCACATTGATGAAGTGCATAAATTTGGCTCAGATTTCAGAAGAACTCTGCTGGAGACATGAATGTTTAATTTCTAGTCAACTGGTCAGCCCTTGGATTTTTCATTAGTCGATCTAGAGCTGATCCTGCAACACTGGTCACTCAAAAACCAAATCAAAGCAACAATTCAAGCATAATATCATTATCTCCAACAAGTTTTGACTCAATAAAACGATAATTTTTTTATTTTATGACTCTAAGAAAAACAAGAACAATGTCAGCAGACACCTCCCCCAGACTTGAACAACACTGTCCCCAGTGTTATTGATACAAGATATTTTGGTATCTCTAGAGTCAATTCTCTAAATGCAATTGTAACATAAGAGGTTATCGAACCGTATCGGGATTTATCCTAATCACTAAGAATGCAAGGTTCATAAGTAATTTAAGCTAAACAAGGTAGTTGGTGATTAAGTATTCAAGTTCGAACAAACAAAAGCAATGCTAAACGAATTGTAATTCAAATAACAAAGGCGGAACTAGAGCTTGCACCAAAACAGGCTCTACAACTTGACATCGCTATCTTCAGAGTTCTGCTCAACATGCCTTCCACGAACTCTTTTCCCTTCTCTTTCAGCTCCGAAGTAAGAAGAACTCTATCCTTAGAGAATGGCTTCGAAGCTCCTTTGCACTTCACCTTTTACTCAATCAAATCCCCATCACTCTTCTGAGGGATTAAAGTGACATGGGGATTCTCGACCTTTTTGCTTTTGGCCTTCTTCTTCTTTGTTGCCTTAGCCTTCTTGACAACTTCCTTGGGAATGCTGGGCGGTTCAGCTTAAATGTCTGCGACAGTAGGCTCATCAGGAGGCTCTTCCAAAAGATCAACTGCCAGCGATAAACCATTTCTGTAACAACCTCGATGCTAGAGACAAGTGTGGGAGCACTCCTAGGGGGAATGACATCATAATAGACCCCTCCGTCAATGTAAGAGAAAGAGATTCTCTTATTAGGCGTGTCTATAATTGCGCCAGCAGTAGCCATAAATGGTCATCCCAGGAGTATAGGCATACGAGATATCGCACTTATCTCCACAACCTGAAAATCAGTCGGCACCAGACAATCTCCTACATTGACCAGCAAAGTAGAGATTGTACCATATGGAAGTGAGGTGGAGTCGTTCGCGAATGTGATAGATACCTTTGAAGATCGAATATCAGCGCCCAACCGTTCTGCAATTGCCCTTGAGATGACATTGACACTAGCCCCTGAGTCAACAAGAGACTCTTTGAAATCAACTCCAAAGATAGAGCATGGAACCACAAATTTCCCTGGATCTTCCCTTTGGGTCAACTGTCTCAGTGGAGGTGGTGCACCTCTAGCATTAATGAAGAGTGCCTTAATCTCTTCCTCAGTTTCTCTGCAATCTTTGAAGTGACTTAGTAGAGAACGGTGTTCTAGAGCTTCTTCAAAAGACGATTCAGGGGAAATCCTTCTTACCATCTTCTCAAAGCCACGCAGCTGCTTTGGAGAGATGTGATCTCTGAGGTGTTTAGGAACAGGATTCAACTTCTTGGGCTTGCGAACTCTTTCTTTGATTAACTCAGGTGTTTCCACAGTTTCTGGCTCATTCTGCGAGGGGTATCGATCGACACCAGGTAGGGTATCGATCGATGCTATCGCTGTTGAATTGTCCTTGGCAGATATATCATCATCAAGAGGCTCCACAATCAGATTATCCATGGTTTTGCATCTTACGTCCTCTACCTCCTTTTTAGACTTCCTAAGAGCTCTGGGATAAGGTATCCTCAGTATATAGACTCTCTCTGCAAGTACTTTAGGCACCACTGTCGAAATCTCATGTGTCTCCTCAGAAATCGCCTCAGTATCGACCGATACCAATAGGGTATCGATTGATACACGTGATTTTGGATCCATTCGAGCAGGTATCTGGGCTGCTATCGATCGATACAAAGGAGTATCGATCGATGCCCTGTCGATTTCTGAATCCTCTTCGAAATTCCCTGCACTTGAGGTGATTGCATTGACGTGTTCATTGTGTGATTAAACCATCTTCCCTTTGACATTTGCTGCAGTCTGAGCTACTTGCGTTTCCAGCATCTTGTGACTGGTATTGAGAGCCTCGATCCTTCCCCTTAATTCGGTGTATACAGCATCCAATTTCCCATTGAAAGTTACCGTAATCTTCTCCTGCCCTTGAACCAGATGTTCAAGCATAGCCTCAATCTTACTCTTAGGAGCTTTGGGTGGTGGGGATTGGTACCCTCCTTGCTGAGCATTGTTGGTGAAGTTTCGATTGGCGTTGTATCCAAATCGCTGACCCTGAAAACCAGAACCACCAATGTAGTTAACATCTTCCACTTCATTCTCAGCAGCATAGTGGACGACCTTTGTTGTCTTTCCCAGCAGAAGGCTGTGCATAGAATCCAGCTGAGCTTTAACTTCAGCGATCTACGACCCATCCATGTTACCAGCCAGCTTCTTGCGCTCGAAGTCTGCGCTCTTGGTGCTACTGCTAGATGCAAAGTTTTCAATCAACACATAAGCATCCTCAAGGTACCTGGTGTTGAAATTACCATTGCTCGAAGCGTCCAGAGCCATCTGATACCTCCAATGTACTCCTCTAAAGAAGATACCCAGCAGCTGCACATCAGAGTATCCGTGATGTGAACAATCTCTCTGATACGATCTGAATCTCGTCCAAGCAGCCATGAACGCCTCAGTAGGTCCTTGAGAAAATTGGGAGATTTGATTTCTCAGATCCCCAGATCGTGCATCATCGTAGAAGTTGATCAGGAAGGCTCTCTTAGTGTCCTCCCAAGTAGTTAGCGAACCAGGAGGTAGCTGCCTCAGCCAGTAGGTCGCATCTCCATCTAGAGAGTAAGGGAAGAGCTTGCAGAAGAGATAGTCGTAGGACACTCCTTTGCTCTTGATGCTAGTGACCAAGTCCTCGAACTTCTCCACATGGTCCATCGGATGTTCATGAGGAAGACCATGAAAGAGATGTTGTCCCACAAGAGCAAAGTAAGCAGGCTTCAGCTCAAAGTCATTCCTCTCAAACGCAGGAGGACGAATCGCTGGCCGGTTGGCAAAAAACTGGTCTGCCTGTTGTACTCACCAATCGTCCTTCCACGATAAACCACATCATTCCTCGCGTTCCCAGCGACATTCGCAGCGACAACAGGAGCAGGTGGCATGACGATCCCCTCTCCATCTAGATGTTGTCCTTGCTCATTGCACAACCGACCCTCCTGGTCTCTGTAAGCACCAGTTTCATCACGAACCAACCCCACTTGATTGTTGTTCATTTTAGCTGATATCTTTGCTTTCCTGTTTGTGCGTTCCAGAAGTGCTAGTTGCTCGAGTGACAGATCAACTAGCTCAGCGTTCTTGTTCCTTCTGGTTTCTCGATTAGGCATGCACCTGAAAACAAAAACCAAGAACGTAAGTAACTGAAATATACGTCGGGTATCGACCGATACCAGGAGGGTATCGATAGATACTAGGCGATTTAGACGAATTTCTTAGCTAAAAACTAACGGCGAATTGAGTCCCTGGCAACGGCGCCAAATTTGATATGCTCAAATTAATACCCTAAATAGTATTAAAGAAGTTGCTGCAGTAAATCAGGGGTCGAACACAAGAACTCAAGATATCACACAATAGATTATATAGATCCAAAATATGCTAAATCAAAAGATGTAAACGAAAACAAGTACGCAATTAAAAGTGTTGTAAATCAATGGAGGAAAATATAGTCTCATGGTTTTTCTCAGGAAATCAATGAATGCAGCTAAATTAACTAACATGATTCAGATTACGCACGGTTCTTGAACTCAAATCACTAAAATATAGCTAACCAACTCTCGTTGCGAAAACTATCTAAATCTAAATCCTAGGAATTCTAAATCTCTTTGTGAATCCTAAAGTCTAAATCAGCTTTAAAGTTCATGTTTGATATGTTCACAAATCAATTAAACCAAATCTCTTTGCGAATAATCAAATTGCTCACCTAAGGTTCTATTAGGTAATTAATCGCACTCTCGTGCCTAATCAATTATCCTAAGATCTAAGTTCTAGGTGATCAATCCAGAATTAGCTTTGAGAACAACCTAAGGTGAAGAACTAATTTAGATTATGAATCCTAAGAAACTAATCATACTAACATTCAAAGAAATCCTTTATGAGAAAACCTCAAACCTAAAGTGGATCTACTCAGACATGGAGAATCAAAGCAACATGATTGAATAGATCATCAAAGAAATCAATAAAAACAGGAGTTCAGAGTTGTCTCTCCAAAAACCAAAAGTAGAATCAGAGTATAGAAAATAAAGCATAGCCTAAACAGGTGGCTGTAAAATCCCTATAAATAACCTAAATCACGTTTTGGGGCTTCGTGTAAATATTAAAGACTTCTGGACCAAGTTGCAATTCTTCAACTCTTCATTAAAGTCGCGGGTTGTGTCTTGCTGCGATGGGCATCGATCGATACCAGGGGGTATCGATCGATACTAGTCGTAAAATCGGGTACTCAGCAACACGATCTTCACCCTTGCTCCAAAATGCTCCAGAAAGCTCAAATATCTCCAATTGTGCTCCAAACATGCTAAGACCTGTAAAAGACTCTAAAAGACTCCAAAATACTAGAAAGACTCGATAAAACAGACTTATATCATGGCCTAAAAGGGGTAAAAACCATGATATATCACTGGTTCAAGGGTAGCAGCAGATCATAGTGGATCTCAATGGAAAGATAGTTGATGTGTACAAGGAACTGAGTGGAAGGATCGAGGCCCTCAGTACTCATCAGAAGATGCTGGAAACACAAGTAGCTCAGACTGCAGCAGCTGTCAAGGGAAAGACGGTTCAGACACAGAACGAATACGTCAATGCAATCACCTTACGAAGTGCAGGAAATTTCGAAAACCCCGTCGATGGTAATTCCCAACCTGCTTCGTCTGTATCGACATACACCACTGCAAGTATCGATCGATACCGACATGAAGAAACGACACATGAGCCTTGTGTCGATCGACACCAACCTTGTATCGGTCGACACCCCTCGCAGGCTGAACCATAGATTGTGAAGAAACCTGAGGTAATTGAGGAACGTGTCTACAAGCCTAAGATACCATATCCTAGACCACCTAGACATCTCATGAAACCCATCACTACATAGAAGTTGCTCGCTTTTGAGAAGATGGTAAGGAGGATTCCCCACACTATATCTTTTGAAGAAGCTTTTGAAAACCGTCCTTTGGAGTGTTACTTCCAAAATTGCAGAGAAATTGAGGAAGAGATTAAGGCACTCTTCATCAAGGCCAGAAGTACACCACCTCCACTGAATCAGCTGACTAAGAGGGAAGACCCAGGAATATTCTCAGTTCCATGCTATATCTCTGGAGTTGAATTCAAAGAGTCTCTTGTTGACTCGTGGGCTAGCGTCAATGTCATGTCAAGGGCAATTGCAGAGAGATTGGGAGCTGATATTCGATCTCCCAAGACATCTATCACATTCGCGAACTCTTCCACATCAATTTCATATGGGACAATCCCTGATTTGATGGTTAAAGTAGGAGACTGTCTGGTTCCTACCGATTTTCAGGTTGTGGAGATGCATGCAAGGTCTAGCACACCTTTGATTCTTGGAAGACCGTTCATGGCTACGGCTGGTGAAATTATGGACACGCCCAGTAAGAGAATCTCATTCTCATACATTGACGAACAGGTCTCCTACAAAGTCATTCCTGCTGAAAGAGCTCCCAAGCATATCTCTTGCATCACTGTTGTTACAGGAGATACGTTGATGGTTGATCTTTTGGAAGAGCCTTATGATGAGCCAACTGTAATAGAACTTCTAGATCATCCTCCTATCATCACCAAGAAAGTCATCAAAAATACTAAGGAAAAGAAGGAGGTGAAGAACAAAAGAGTCGAGAGTTCTACACATGTGACCTTAATCCCTCAGAAGTGCAAAGGAGATTCGATCGAATATAAGGTGAAATGCAAAGGGACCTCAAGATCATTTTCTAAGGCTAGAGTTCTTCTTACTACGGAGCTGAAAGAAAAAATACAAGAGGTTGTGGAGAACATGTTGAGCAGAACTCTGAAGCTGGAGATGTCAAGTTGTGGAGCTTGTTTTGTTGCAAGCTCTCATTCTTATCTTGACTGATCGTCCGTAAAGTCAAGCTCGTGACGTAAAACAAGCGCTGAGTGGGAGGCAACCCACTGATAAGTCTGTACATATGAGTCTTTTATTTTTTTCGTTTTTGTTTTGTGTTTTGTGTAAATAAAATTTGGAGGTCCAGTATCGATTGATACTACTTGGTATCGGTCGATATCGTCATTAAACGTACACATTCTGGACCGATTTACGTGTGGCGAGCAAAACATTCCATTACCTCAGTATCGATCGACACCAACTGGTATCGATCGATACTCCACGCACAGGTAAGTTTCCTTATAAACCCCACAGTTTTTCTCTTCCTCCTCATAGCCCCCATCGACCGACACACGCACACGTTCACCAAAAATCGCCAAATCTTCGTTTCTCAACGGATTTGAGTGATTTTTGAGTCTATTCTGCTCGTATTTTCGTTCTCTATATCATTCTCTCACTCATTCTCACGATCTACAAGGTATGCAACACGAATTTTCACCTTTTCAATCCGTGCACCAAGGTTATATTTTCGACTTTTGGACTCTTATAACTAGTTTTGCTGGATGATTATCACTTGATTAGTGTGTTCTAGGCCTAATCGAGCCTTGCCTTACACTTAATTACCCTTGGTTTGCATTTTTGGAATTTTTGGATTGGTATTCTTCGTGATGATCGATACCTATATGAGTATCGATCGATACCACATTGGTATCGGTCGATGCTCACTATTTCACTTGGCCGAGATTGATGTGTTTGAGGAGATGTTGGATTTATGATGTGTTTTGTGTTTGTTGATGATGCAGATGGCACCTAAGAAGAAAGCACGCACTGATACCGCATCCTGCTCTAACCCACCAGAGATAGAGTACTCGTTGGGTGCTCGAGTCGAGTTCTTCGATGAAGGGGTTTGGACAGTAGGATCGGTTATCGCCTGTCTTACCAAGAACCGCTACAAGGTTCAGACCACCAACTCTATAGACTTTACAGTGGTTTCGGTACAAACTTACGTGACTCACTAATCGAGGCTCCTACGCCTTCATCACCATTTCCTCCTCGCGCAACAGTTCGTTTTTCATGGCCTAAGATCAGTGAGAAGGCTAAGATACGTTTGAGGGGTGATTACGAAGGTTCAGATAAGGAGATTACGGATAACAGAGCTTGCACCCACATGCCTATTTCTGAGGAGTGGGACGATTACGACTCGATCTTCTACAACGCATGGCAGGAGGTTGATGTGCGCCCCACTCGGTTTGTTGATACGCACACTATGAGGCACTTAGGTTTTGACAGGGAGCTTGATGTATTGATCTGCAAGATCAGATTGGGGACGATGCCTACGCGGCAGTATGACTTGTACCCTGACTTGGTTCGCCAGTTCCTTGCTTCTGTTCGCGTTTACTACAATGGTGAGCCTACAGTGACTGCACAACAGGGTGTTCTGACTTTTTTGATTCGCGGTGTGCGGTATAGGATATCATTTCAGGAGCTCTGCGATATCTATGGGTTTCACAGGGACTTCTCGAGGTGCGAGTTTCCTCGCAAGTTCATGGATGTTGAGGCATTCTGGTCTCACTTTGGGCATGGAGTCTATGACAGCAAGACCACTACATAGATGGATGTGCGCCATCCTGTTATGCGTTGCCTTGTGAGGATCCTGAGCAACACTTTGCTGTGTAAGATATAACCAAACAAGATGAGAGTTGCTGAGCTGATTGTTCTGTCTATTGGGATTGGAGACCTCATTTATGATGAGGCATATGAGTGGTCTGAGATGGACCTAGCGGTCAACTTAGGTGCTGTATTCGCACACTACTTGGTGCCGCTGAAGGTTAAGCCTTTTACAGGACGCAGCAAGACTTCTAGGACTGCAGGCCGCTCGAAGACCGAGACGGTGGCAGTCTTCTCACTCCCATCTTTCTTCACCTAGGAATCAGCACCACTAGTTGCTCGATCGTGACTTCTCGCGAGCTTATGGACGAGGCCCACTTGGAGCACCTGCGTTGGCTGAAGCCTGACAGGCGTTGGGTTTTCAGCGCTTCTGTTGGAGACTATCTGGTTCAGCTCCCCAACACCGATCTGACAGACATAGGCGGTGACCCTGCTCAGTTACTTTTCGCACCTGCTCCTGCTGACATGGAGCCTGCACCGATCACCCGACGTCAAGGCTCAACTACTAGAGCACGACCACCTGCATCTGGCCCTGCTGGGGGTCAACCGCGACGCGAGCCATCTCCAATTGCTGTTGCACTTTCTCTTCCTCCATTACCTACCATGGAGATGGATCCTTTTCAGAGATATGTAGTCGCGAGTCTGCAGACGATATGGACCGCCATTTCCCATTGCCGCTACATGGCATCTCAGCGTCCTGTTCCACCACGTTCACCGCACACGCCTACTGACATTGGTCCATCTGGCACTGTTGGCGATGACTCTGACGCCACTGAGGACGATTAGTCCTCTTTTTATCTGATCATCACGTTTGATGTTTCTTTTTCCCTTTTCTTTTTATTTTCGTTTGAACTTATGTGTCTTTTGTCAGCCCCTTCTTATGCTTTTGGACATGTGGATTTATGCTTTTATGATATTTTGTTGAACCTAACTTGTGTTTGAATGGTCTAACAGTGCTAACATTTAACACCTTGATCGTTTGACACATTTTTGGAGTTGCATCTGACCTTAGACGTTGAAAACGAATCACCTGTGTCGACCAATACTTGGTATCGATCGATACCAAGGTTGGTGTCGGTCGACACTCGTACCCCACTTCGGTAATTCTTGTTCTTCATGATTCCACTCTGTTCATTTGCTTTCTTGCACCAACCTTAGGCTAGATAACACTAGGGACAGTGTTATTCAAGTCTGGGGGAGGTAGTCGCTGACATTGTTTTTGTTTTTCTTAGAGTCAGTCGTTATTGAGTTAAAATTTGTTTTATTGAGTCAAAATCTGTTGGAGACTGTGATCTTTTTCTTGACTATGTTGTTCTGACTTTGCTTCTAAGTGACCATTGTTACCGAATCAGTTACAGATCGACTAATGAAAAATCTAAAGGCTGACCGGTTAACTAGAAGACACCCATGTTTCCTGCATGGTTTGTCCCGGGTTGACATCCCGGGTTGGCCCGGTCCGTCCATCTTCCTATGAATTGCATAAAGACCCAAATTTCATTCCAAGTCTTTTTCTCTATACTTTCCTAAGGCAAAAACCTCTCTTTTATCTTGTTATTGGATTTTTGGAAGAGACGTTTTAATTTTAATGCAATCTTGAGTTTAATTCTTCTTAATCTTTCTTTCATTTTAATCTTTCGAATCTCTAATCATGGATTCAATCATCTTCCTTATATGATTTGAGTGTTTCTCCATGATTAGTGATTATGTTCTTTTAGGGCTCAAGGATGAGGTTGATTAGGGGTTTTCTTGTTTGATCTATGATGTCTAGTTATTAGATTACATGTTTCATCTCTTATTTAGGGTTAATAATGCTAGATTAGGCTTGGAAAAGCTAATCTAGATCATAGGGAATTTCATGCACACAAGGTGTTCGATGAAATTCCCCAAGAACTAAATAAGAGATTTTACTTGTTTAGCCTAAGGGATTAGTTGTCTAAAGAATATTATGGCCATTAGAACCTGATTTTCATGCTTGTTAATTAAATTTTCACAAATAGGAATTTGTTCTTGATTAGTTCATTAGCATAGTGATTAAGACCATGAGAGTGGATTAGTCCTGTTTAAGTGTTCTAGGCTAAGGAAGACATGTTTGATTGTTTATTTAGACATCATAGGTTAATCATAGAACTCTCCAAAGTCCATAAGCTCATCCAAGAGCTTGCCTTTATTAAGTTATTAATCTCGTCTAAGCTTGTTTAGTCTTGTTTGCTTATTTACTTACTTAAATTTCAATTAGGTTGCTAGATTAAAACCACTTGATTTGCTTAGCTTATATAGTTTTTTGGATTCCTATTGTATTAGCCTCTCACCTCTTTGGTTCGATATCTTAAATACCACAATGACATGAGTGAGATTTGAGTAATTGATTAGTAAAAATCCTACTATCAAGTTTCAGAACTCGATGGAGAACCTATAATCAAATTGGTTATGAAGGAGTCATCAAGTGAGATTCCATTGGATTCTCAAGCTCATGCCATCAAAGAAGAATATCAAGGAGAAGAAGGACCTGTTAATACTCCTACTTCTCACCACTTTGAGCGTGAGGCAGACCTCGTGAAGGATGAGACGATGACGGACGCATCCTGGCAACCATTGAAGACGCTTTCTAAGGAAGAGGATCCCGAAAAATTTGACGTTCCATGCTCGATCAAGGTAATAGAATTTTGTGATTCTCATTTTATGAACACATGCAGCGGTGATGAACCACTTTTAGACCCTGGAGGAGATACAAAAAAAGTTGAAAACGCTCTAGAAGAAGATGCACCTGTCACACTTAAGGAAAACATCAAACCGAGAATCTCGACGTGCGAAATGATTTCATTTGATGCACACTCTACACTTGATCATATGGGACGTGATGGAGACTTAAATGAAGCCAAGGAGAAGCCAAATACTCCCCTAGGACCAGAACGCATCATTGGAGACGAAGGAGACGACGAACCGAGCAAATCTGCCCAAGACACCTCCACCGCAGCCGCCCCTTCTCCACCCGCGGCCAGAGCTTCTTCTACCGTGGGCGCACTTCACCGACCCGCGGCCAAGCCCCCTTTTACGGTGGCCGCACCTGCTCCACACGCGGCCAGCCCCTGTTTCTCCATTCCTTCGATTGCTCGTGATCTTGCAACACCTCTTCGAGCAAACCGTCTTTACCTTGGATGCTTAACCTTAACCACCACTTCAGATCATGAAGAACCATTGCCTTCTGCATCCTCCAACATGATTCGATCTTATGACGTGATGCAAGCCTCATACACTTTAACATACAAGCATCCAACA
>PKML01027466.1:17432-34692 GCA_002933935.1 Eutrema yunnanense | reverse complement strand
TGGCGATTTCTGTGTTGAGATCTCGCGTAGGTTGTTGTGATTCGCAGGGAGCATCGATCGATACCATGTGAGTATCGATCGATACCAGTCCCTTGTGGATAGACTCGAGTTGTAGTGTATCGAGGTGATAGACTTGAGCCGTGTTGTGTCGATCGATACCAAGTGTTGTGTCGATCGATACCAAGTGTTGTGTTTGGTTGTCGATCGATACCAGTTCCTTGTCGGGACTTGTGTGTTGTTGGGCATCGATCGATACCAGGGGAGTATCGATCGATACCGGTTGTTTTTGTGAAAGTTTTAATTGTGGATAATTAATTCTTGTATGGATGTGGATATTGTTATATTGCGCTTATTGGTAGCCTGTTGTTGGGATGATCAATCTCACTCAGCATTTGGTTAGCCAAATGTTGATGCATCACTTTTGTCGATGCAGGTAAAGATAAGGCGTGATCGTGGAATTAAGGCGGTGAAGAAAGGATGATTAGGACCCGGGGCTGTGGCCTTTTGTTGTTGTAGAACTTGTAGTTCTTGAGATGTTTAAATTATTAGTGTGTAATAATTTAATGGTTAGTAATTATTGTTTAATTACTGTTTAATGAATGTTTAATTATATGCAAAAAAAAAAAAATGCGGTCCTTTCAGTTACCACCATCCGCTTCTAAGCCTGTCAGTTATCTCTTCGAAACGGCTCAACTGAACCAGAGCTTTTGTTTTCTCAAATCCATTGTAAAAATCCCACAAAAAACAAGCAAAACTTTGCCAAATCTAAAATAAATTGAAAAAACAAAATAAATCAAAAGAAAAGTAACAAAAGAAACCAACCAAGCCGATAGTAGAATAATAGAAACCTCCGGTCATCGGTCTGGATCCACATTAAAAAATCTCATTTTTTTCTCTCTGTCGTGATGACTAGAATTTTTTATTAGTTGAGTTTGGGTATGATATAAATCAGCTATATTTAGTGGTAAGACAATGACAAAATTTCCGCTTAGGATATTCATCAATTTGTGGACATTTCTAACTTTCTTGTGTTTGAAACATTATCATAAATTCATGTACACATGTAGTTTATTTTTGGCTGTTTCATTTGTTGATTTTGTAAATATCTTCTTCTTCTCTGCTTATTTGTCACATAGTTATATTTTTATGAAATTCAAACTTTGACATGTGCTTAATCATAGTCAGGGCCGGCTCAATATTATTATATACTTTAGGGCAAACAAAAATTTTGGATCCTTAATTATATTTTTTTAAAGATGTTATACTAATTTAAAAAAATATATATATTTTTGTGTAATGTTTTTGTAAAATTGTTTTATGAAAAATACATATAAAATAATTTTATGGACCCTTTTCCATTTAAATTTTATTATTATTTTTTTTTAATGAAAAAAATATATATAAAAAAAAAATTGGAACCCTTAATTATTAGGACACATAATTGGACCCTGAAGCGGTCGCACCCTCTTAAGCCGGCAGTGATCATAGTATGCTACTATGCGTCCACCAGTAACACCACGTCCACCGGTAACGTATGATTAGAAAAACGTCGTGAATTCTAAATCAATGGTTTGGGCTCCTCAAACCAAAACAGACTGGGCCGAAAGCAAAAGTATTGGGCTAGCAGCAAACTTTCAAACTCACGAAGCCCACTCCAAGTTTTCTTCAACATGTGGCACCACCATCGTGCAAAAACAAAGGCAAAGAAGTTAAGAGTGAGTCATGTACAGTTAAGCCAGCTCAGCAGCGAATCTCATAACAATTCGAGCTTAGTGGGTCATGTGCCGTCACATGCTGCTAGGACACCTGTCCTTTATTGATTCACTGTAATTTCCTTTAAATACCAAAGGAATTGTATGGCAAACAACTGAAAATAAATAAATCTACAAGTTCTTTTTCTCCAAAAAAAATTTCAAGCTTTTAAGAAAGTTTTCACGGTATTAGAGTCATGGATGGTTTTTCAGAACTGATCCGAACTCTTACAGTGACGATCACGCAATGTGTTACTCTCAAGTTCTATGAAAAAACTATCTTTTCTGGAAGCTGCAGTTCGAGCACTTTTTGTAAAGTTAGATGCATATGGGGTTCGTGAATGGCAATACACTTTATCCTTCGAATAAAATATATAGTGTCTTGAATGATTTAAGGAAAGAATATGAATCCATATATACTGTAATTGAAGATTCCATGGATTCAAATCCTAGTATTTGCTTAGAGGATGTAATCTATAAATTCACTAGACTTGATGATAAGCTTAAAGCTTATGATTCATATCCTGAGGTACACCTCATCATGTCTTTTATACTGATAAAGGAGGGTATTCCAAATCTTATAACAATAATAGAGGGGGGGGGGTTATACTCGTGGTAGAGGCTTGAACAGAGGAAGTCTTAATTCGAGGAAGAGGATAATTCTCAACTCGTGGTCATGGGTTTCATCAATAGTTATCCCAAGGACCCAGCTCAGAGACAAACACACGTCACACATGTCAAATTTGTGGAAAATATGGACACTCTACATTCAAATACTAAAACCGCTTTGATCAAGACTATCAGAATCCTAAATTTTAAAATGCTTTAGCTACAATAACGATCTCAAATCATGACAATGTCTCTGAATATGAACGGCATCCTAACACTGGTGCTACTTCACATATCACCAATTCCACTGCTCCTCTTTAGTTTGCACCTTACAATGGTGATGATTCAGTGATTGTCGGAAATGGTAATTTTATGTCTATAACACACATTAGTTATGCAGTTTTTCTAAGTCTTCAAGGTACTGTGTGTAACACCCCCGATGCGGCCCCATAACCGCACCGGAAATGCCATAATATAATAGTGGAGACGGTTCGACCGGAGCATCCCATACTATTTAAGTCAAACTGTTCCCGACTATTATCCTCTCGGCCAAGGTCTAAGGCTTGCCAACCCATACCCAAGTCAAGAGTTGTGTTAGCTCGGACAAAGCTAATATCAGATGAAACCAATTGATATAGAAAATACATTTTTACTTATCTTATATCAAGATTTTACGAAAACATCAAGCGCTCAAAGAGTTTCCAACTCGTAGAGATTACATAACCATTCACGAAACACACATTTTACAAAGACAACAAAAACCTACACTGGTGGCCTAACGCTCTTTGCTTCCGGCTAAGGTTTTCCGTCTACTGGTTACATGCAAAACAAAGTGAGGGTTGAGTGCTAATCACTCAGCGAGTTATGGCTTCCCTAACAGGTATAACGATTCCCACCCAAACCCAAAATAACATGCAACACGCAATTCAACACAAACATGCAAATGCTTAGATACATCAGCATCACCCTTTACACATCGGCTTCCTGTCTTTACACATCATCTTCCAGCCATTCACCAACCTTCTCACAAGGGCCCGCCCATTCGGTCACTTCCTTTTCATTGTGAAACCCTATCTCACAGCCACCAAGGCACACGCAAGTATAAAACATCACTCCAGGATTCGCATCCATGGTTGATGCATGCAGGGTTGTCGCTCAGCTTCATGTAATAAATTTTATAAAACTCTAGGCGCCTGTAAGTGCATAGTATTGCGAAGTCGTACTTAGGATGTCAATCCACAGGGAGAGCACGCTTTGTTGTGTGATGCGAATCAGATTCGTCTCCGAAACTTCAGGTCTTAAATTTATAAACCTTAAAACCTGCAAGTACACAGATGTGCGTTGTAATACTTGAGATATCGATCCACATGGAGATGGTGCAGTTCTATGAGACCTTAGGCACTGTATAGTAGATAAACCTAGAACAAATATATTTTTATAAGGTTTCGGTAACTAGAATTGTAAAGAACGAAAAACGGAAAACTTCTACTAATCTAATCTAAGAAAATCGACCACTACCTAAGATAAAGGGATTTCAACTACTAAATTAATGCTAAGAGAAACTAAACATATTCTAAAAAATTATAAGACTAACCTAATACCTAAGAGAATTGTCTACTAACCTAGACCTAATGAAATTGATGACTAAACTACTTCTACGGACTCTATTGCTAAACTACACTACTAAAGACGGTTGTAACTATTCTAAAACGTTGATGGGTCAAGAGGAATATCTCGGGGTATGCTCGATTAAATCAAACGGCCCCTACCTCATTAGTAACCGGTGTTTCTAGATTATAACTCCACGAACAGGACATAATAATGACGTAGTCTATTTCCGTACAACCTACGTCCTCTAATCTATTCACTCGACCAATAGCTTCCATATCTGGCCGCACGTAAGATTGTGATATGCTAGTGGGTCCATAGGTTCACGGCACTTCGTAAGTATACTTCGGAAATCTTACGATACGCACGCCTTGTAGATGAACATTGCTGGTGATTAAATGCAACACTTCCATGGTTCTAAACTGCCCCTATCATCCTCTAGTTCGTGACACTAGATTCATGCATTAACAACTTTCCACAAGAAGGGCTCTAGAAATCGGCTAGGGTTTACCGAGTGAAATCTTTATCGAATATAGAATTCCCCTCGATAATCCTTTAAACCCAACAATCTAAACTACTCAAACATACTGGAAAAAACATAATTAAATTAAGCATGAGATTGGTGAAGAATTCTCACGAACAAGAACTAACCTCGGTGAGAAACCTCCTCACCAATCATGATATTCTCGATGCAAGAATAAAAGAATGAAAGCAAAAACTAGTATGTAGAATGTTGTGCAATGGTTTTCCACAAAAATTCTATCTAAAACAAGTATTTATAGGTCTTCGACAAGCTTAGGTCATTTTAGGGTTTGACGGGAAAAGACGATTTTGGCCTCGGGTGAAGAAACGACTCATCTTGGACGGAATTGGGCTTGGCCGCGGGTCCATCCCCTCTGCCCATGGCAAACTGGGCTCTGGCCACGGGTGGAGTGGCTCCAGGGGCGGCGGAATGTTTCTTGGCCGCGGGTCCGGCTCCTCCAGACGCGGTGAAATGCTCCTTCGGGGCAGCTTCATTTGCCTTCAGTGCTTCGAGTATATTTTAGGATACAACCATTAGATTGTCTCCAATCCAATTGCATTTGAAAGCTGGTTGTCACTACTTTGTTGTGTCCAAATTTGGTGATGATCAGACGGTGAGAAGGCCTCATATGATGGCAAGACTTCTGGTGGTCCGAGTTTATCCAAAAACGTACTTTTGTTCCGAAATGCATTCTTTTACTCCGAGTTACCTGAAACAAGTCTTAAAACCGCAAACATGTGAAACCCGTAATAAAAGCATAGAAAACCAAGTGGAACACTTATTAAAGTGTTCTAAAATATATATCAAAACGGGTAAAAATACGGTGGTATCACACCCCCATACTTAAGCCTTGTTTGTCCTCAAACAAGACAAAGCTCAAGCTTGGAAATGATCAAACAAAAATCATTGGGATCTAGAAATCTCAGAGACCGTCCTTCTAAACCATAACCATCGAACTATATCAATCGCAATCTAGCCTAGAAAATTCTCACTAGAAGTTCCCGTAACACTAGTCAACGGTATCCGTCATACGAAATATAAGCTTTCAAAATCCAAAAATCAGGTCAACTAGCTCTCTACATTCATTACGTATAGGCGTGAGTTTCTCATCAAAAGGATTAAACCAAGATAATCGATGCTAGGTATTAAAGGCATTTGGAGGTGAGGTTAGGAGTATTTCAGGTTACCGTAATTTGGCCGGAGGGTGCGAGATATTATGCAAAACAACAAGAGAGGAAGGACCTATTGATCACCACAACTTCCAGTCACTTCTTCTTGCGTAAAAATGCTGCACTTCCTTCTTTCTCTGAAAACAGAAGTTTTCTGTCATTCCCCCATACTTTGAATTTTTTGTGGGCTCGGAATAACAAACTTCTCACAAACTAACCATGGATGCCTCATAAGTATTTCGACTAACCTAGACTTTTTTATGCTTTTGTTTCCTTTCCCTTTCGATTAATTTCAATTTTTTTTTTCTGAAAGGGAAACGCCTTTTATTGAAGTAGAGTCTTGGGGACACGAAAATTTACTATGATTTTGGGTTTTTACAAGGCATAACCAAGCTCGCATCTTTGTTGAATTCACCACCACAGATCGCGTATAGTCTTCGTCTTTAGTGACTGAAAGATGTGTCATTCCTCCCTCTCCAGCGTTTTTGCACATATATGCACATAAGTCACAAAGGGAGTTGCATGAGGTTTGAACAAATGTTAATTTTCGGGTGGGATACCAACTAAAGATGAGCTGACCATTCATGTACGACAAAGAGTGGTAAAGTGTGAAAGAACGTCATGAATGTATGATTCGTTATCTTTGCCTAAACCTTTGATGAGAAAATTAAGTCAAGATTAAGTCCAAATAAAATAGAGATAGCATATTCCATCCTAGAGAATCTCTACGGTCTAAATTCCTCTGGGATTTTGCATTAACAGAAACTCTAGCTACCGCCTAGTCTAGAACCAAATTACGAAAGAGCATGTTACTAGGAGATAGCGTAGAAGCACACTGGTCGGTTATCGTCATGGATTTCTTTCATCATTCTCTCAAAACGTATTCCTACACTTTTCGAAAAACTTGAAATTTGTATAAGAAAAACGTCAAAAAATGCAAAATGCAAACACAAATGAAAGAAGTGGTGGTTAGTAAGGGATGGAATCCTCTCCCAGACTTAAATCACACTGTCCTCAGTGTGAAATAAATCGGGTAAGGACGAACAAATAGATGGATGTAATAATTAAAAAAGTTTAAGGGAAAAATAAAACTTACCTGGATGCGGTAGGGGAATGGATATGGGGATGGAATGGTGGTGAATGGGGGATTGTAGATGAAGACATGATGATGGAGATGGATGTGGGGATGTTTGTGGATGATTTGGGATCGGCAGAGGGCTGGCCGCGGGTCAGACTTGTGCGGCCGCGGCCATTGGCAAGCCAGTCGTGGGTCGGTTGATCGCGACCGCGGCCAAGGGCTAGCTCGCCATGGATCTGGCTTATGCAGCCGCAACCGAGCTTCTTTTGCGGTCGAGTCCTTCCTTGCTGTTCGGGCTGGACCGAGCAGCTTCGAACTGTGTCTCCATCTTTTTGTCTTTTTGGTTTTTTGATTTTTTGGGTTTTTTGGTTTTTTAGAAGAATGAAAACTAAGAAAAGAAAAGAAAAAGTTAGTAGAAAAAGAAAGAAAAACGTACCTAAAATGGGTTGCCTCCCATGGAGCGCTTTTGTTTAAAGTCGTATAGCTCGACGTTGGTATCGAGGTGAGCTCAGTCGTAGAAAGACAGTGTCTTACCACAAGTCTTCTTTGATCTTCTTTTGGTTTACTCGTCATGTGAATCATCGCTTGTTCGTGGATATCGGGATCCTTCGTGCTAGAACGTCTTTCTTCTCCTTTTTTCAGTGGTATGGCAGTGTATAACGCATCTTTGTCGATGTTAGCGAATGAAACACGTCGATTTGGCCAATCCATGACGGCTCCAACGGTTGATAAGAATGGCCATCCTAGAATTATCGGTGTTGCATCTTTCTTCGTTGTTTGGACGATGTAAAAATCGACTGGGGCTATGCAATCTTCGATTCTTATTGGCATGTCTCGGGAAATCCCTTTTGGTGTTGTACAAGTCTCATCGGCCATGCTGATTTTCGTCCGGGTAGGGTGTATGTGCTTAATACCGATGCGCTTTGCGGTCGATTTTGACATGATGTTCAAGCAAGCTCCGGAATCACAAAGAACGTTCTTAAATTCAACTCCACAAATGCTACAAGTGATAAGGAACTGACCTTGTTCTTCGATTTTGTGGAGACTCCTAACGGGTTTTCCGTTCATGGCATTGTCGAAAAGATCTTCTATCTCCGTTATGGACTCCTTGCTTTCACAAAATAAATGACCAATCATATGATCCATGTAAGCTCTAGCAAAAGTAGTACATCTAGGTAGATTATGGACCACATTGTTGGATTCCTCTAACTTCTCTCGGCTTATCTTGTTCAGGTACTCTCGGTACTTCTCGGGATGGTAGATTCGGATAGCATGGGAAGCGGCATATGGTGTTTTTGAACATCTCACTCTCATGAAATAAGCGTGAATGTCTTCTAATGAGAACCTCCTTAGATCGGCACAAAGAAGCTGGATTTCGACTTGGATAGAGACAGAAACTTGCGGAATAGTTTCTGGTTTTGAGAGAGAGAGACGGTGAAGATGTTGCCTAAGCAACGAACCGCTCATAAGAGATAAACGAGAGATGATAAAGATGTTGCACAAGGCAACGAATCACTCTCAAAGAGACTAGAGATTTTCGTGGCTGGATTTTGATAAGAGAAATTTTATTTGATAAATGTTTGATGATCCATTCCAGGATGAGTTGCCACAAAGAAAACAAAGAGTTTAAATAGAAAACAACAAGGAAAAACCCTAAAACAAATGGGCCTTGTTACAAAAACGAAAATAGAAATATATGGGCCTTGCTTCCTTCATGTCACCCACGAAATTGTTGTTGCTGGGCCAAGGCATGATCACAACAAGATGGGCTTGATGAAATGTGAACCCACTTGCCTCATTAAAAACCTTCCTTGGAAAACCCATTGGGATAAAACCAAAGGTAAGGGAAAAAGAGTGCAAATGGGTCACATACCCATTTGTGTAATCATCTTGGGCTTGATTAAAAATCAGAAAGATTTTAATCACATCTTTTTCCAACAGCTTAGCTTTAGCTCTCTTCATCGCACACACGTTTCCATCGGCTACGAGCTGCTTCCTCTCGGCTACAAGCTTTGATTCTGGTGGCTTCTTCTTGATACTGCTCAGTATCACATCATCTTCCTTTCTCTCATTGCTGTAGTGGAAGAAAGCGTATGTAGGTCCTTTTTCCCAAACTTCTTCGAAGGAGGTGTACAACGGGATTGATTTCACAAATCTGTTAAAATCGATCAATCTCTCTCGGGTGATGCATTCTGTCTTTGGATATTCCGGTATTAGGCTTGGTGGTGGTTGTGGTGTTGGTGCAAGGTCAGAGTCACTCAACGAGCTGAAATTGGATTTTCGAAAGAATAACCTCGAGTTTTCTTCTTCGGAGTATTGTTCTTCGACTTCCTTGGAGGATTGGGCTGATAAAACCATGTTGCATGGTGCAATGAAGTCTTGTTCTAAGCTGGTTGTAGTGTTGAGGCTTGAGAATCAGTAGAGAAAGCAGCTTGCTCGAAGAAGAGCGTTCGGGACTCGAACGGTTCGGAGGGGGGTGAGCAGGAGTTAGCCGCGGGTCGGGAGGACGCAGGCGTGGTGGACGGCGGTGTGGCCGCGGGCCGAGAGGGCGGAGGCATGGCGAGAGGAGGGCTGGCCGCGGCTGGAGGGCTCGCGCCAGTGGTGAGTCATTTGGCTTCTCCTCTAAGTCAGGAACATGGTCATCAAGTGTTGAATCATGCTTCTCATGATCTTTAGATAGTTCCTTTAAACAAGGCTTGTTTGTCTTTTGTGTGCCGGATAAGTGACTAACCGAAGCATCGATTTCTCTAGCCTTGTATTCGAGTATGCTGAGACGATACTCGACTTCTTGAAGTTCATCATCAGTCTTCTCTATGTACCAAGAGGCAAACTCACTAGTCTCTTTAATCTCTTGCTTTGAATCTCGAATCTCCATGGAATTCTGAATAATGTCGTATTTTTGCTTCGTTTGTTCCTTCTCCATGGTTTTTGTCTTTTCTTGGATAGCAACAGCGTTTTGTAGAGTTTGTTCCTCAAGGGTGGTGATGTGAGCAGCAAGGTCATCAAACTTCTCGTTGAATTCGGTGTAGATTGTGTCTAGCCTTTTGTTCATGGTCGCCTCGGTTACGACTTGGAAATCGAGGTATTGATTAAGCATGATGTTGATTGCGTCAAGACGTATGCTAATCTCTGAGTTGAACATGTGCTGGCCCAAGAATTAATGGTGTTGATGGTATGAACGTTGTCCAGAGTTGACAATAGGAGACGCAAAAGGCTCGTCTCGTTAGTAAGGAGGCTCGTGGCTTCCTTGAGAGTAGTTGGTATGTGCCGGTTTCCGATCCATGTAGAACGAGTCACACACAGCATGTGAGTCGTGACAGTGGTGAGCGCAAGACGGGTCATAGTAACCCCGCTCGTAGTAGCAATCTCGATCCAGAGGCGAGTTCATGTTTCGAAACCTGAAACGAAGAAAAACAAAACCAAAAATCAAATAGCAAAAGTTTGTTCTAAAGTTGTTTTACTAACCTCTAAAGTGTGGTAGAAACTTAGCGATCTCTCCCCGGCAACGGCGCCAAAAACTTGATGCGAATCGGATTTGTTTTCGAAACTTCAGGTCTTAAATTTATAAACCATAAAGCATGCAAGTGCACAGATGTGCATTGTAGTACTTGAGGTATCGATCCACAGGGAGAGGGTGTTGTTCTATATATGAGACCTTAGACACTGTATAGTAGATAAACCTAGAACGAATATATTTTTATAGGGTTTCGGTAACTAGAATTGTAAATAACGAAAAACGGAAAAACTTCTCCTAATCTAATCTAAGAAAATCGACCACTACCTAAGCTAAGGGGATTTCAACTACTAAACTAATGCTTAGAGAAACTAAACATATCCTTAGAAATTCTAAGACTAACCTAATACCTAAGAGAATTGACTACTAGCCTAGACCTAATAAAATCGATGACTAAACTACTTCTACAGACTCTATTACTAAACTAGACTACTAAAGACGGTTGTAACTATTCTAAAACGTTGCTGGGTCGAGAAGAATATCTCTGGGTATGCTCGATTCAATCAAACGACCCCTAGCTCATTAGTACCCGGTGTTTATAGATTATAACTCCACGAACATGACATAATAATGACGTAGTCTATTTCCGTACAACCTACGTCCTCTAATCTATTCACTCGACCAGTAGCTTCCGTCTCTGGCCGCGCATAAGATTGTGATATGCTAGTGGATCCATAGGTTCACGGCACTCCGTAAGTATACTTTCAAAATCTTACGACGCACACGCCTTGTGGATGAACTTTGCTGGTGATTAGATGCAACACTTCCGTGGTTCTAAACTCCCCCTATCAGCCTCTAGTTCGTGACACTATATTCATGCATTAACAACTTTCCACAAGAAGAGCTCTAGAAATCGGCTAGGGTTTACCGAGTGAAATCTTTATCGAACATAGAATTGCCCTCACTAATCCTTTAAACCCAACAATCTAAACTACTCAAACATACTGGAAAAAGACATAATTAAATTAAGCATGAGAAGCCTCACGAACAAGAACTAACCTCAGTGAGAAACCTCCTCACCAATCCCGAGAATCTCGATGCAAGAATACAAGAATGAAATCAAAAACTAGTATGTAGAAGGTTGTGCAATGGTTTTCCACGAAAATTCTGTCTAAAATAAGTATTTATAGGTCTTCGACAAGCTTAGGTCGTTTTAAGGTTTGACGGGAAAAGACGGTTTTGGCCTCGGGTGAAGAAACGACTCGTCTTGGACGGAATTGGGCTTGGCTGCGGGTATGTCCCCTCTGGCCGCGGCGAACTGGGCTCTGGCCGTGGGTGGAGTGGCTCCAGGGGTGGCGGAATAGTTCTTGGCCGCAGGTCCGGCTCCTCCAGGCGCGGTGAACTGCTTCTTCGGGGCAGCTTCATTTGCCTTCAGTGCTTCGAGTATATTTTAGGATCCAACCATTGGATTGTCCCCAATCTAATTGCATTAGAAAGCTGGTTGTCTCTACTTTGTTGTGTCCAAATTTGGTGATGATCAGACGGTGAGAAGGCCTCATACGATGGCAAGACTTCTGATGGTCTGAGTTTATCCAAAAATATACTTTTGTTCCGAAACACACTCTTTTACTCCGAGTTACCTGAAATGAGTCTTAAAACCGCATACATGCGAAACCCGCAATAAAAGCATAGAAAATGGGTAAAAATACGGTGTTATCACAGTGAAATCTTAGACAGAGAATTAGTAAGGAAGTCTAAACCGAAAAGGGTTATTGTAGGGATTTTTGGTGTCACAAATTGTAAAGAACGTAAAAAGGCAAAATTGCTTGTAAATTAAAGAGTAAACATTTGTGTTAAATAATAATAAAACGATGTGGGGTCGACATGAATATCTCCGGGGAATGTTCGATTGAAAACACGGTAACAAAGCTCTTAGTAAAATCGATTGTAGTAGCCTCCACGAACTAGAACACAGAATTGTGCATAGCCTACTGTCGTAGCACTACACACATATAACTTAACAACTTAACTAGTCAGCTTTCGTTGCTAGGCACACATAAAGTTATGCGATATAATCAATTTCATAAACATTCACGGCACTCTACGAGCGGTGTATTGAACTAAGCATTTAAAGTGATTTGAATTAAAATGACAAATCCTATGTTATTCAAACATAGATTTTAAAAAGTCTTCTAAAATCCAGTGTTATTGGATATAAGATTTGTAAATGTCTCTTAAAATCCAATGTTATTGGAAATATTTTAAGTATTGGGATTTTAATGACTTCAAGGGATGTCAAGAGATTTTAGAGGAGTTTCTCAGTTAAAAATACAAAGACCCAAGTCACATGGTTTTATGTGGGGTGGCAGAGAATTTTCAACCAAATCATAACAACTTCCATAATTAAATTTACCAAAATCATCTAAAATCTTATTAAAACTCAAATCACTCCAAATATTTAATTCAATACACCCCCTACAAATACACTTTCGTATCTTATAGCGAAATCCGCTCCCTAAAGATTAGTTCCATCATTTAGATTCATCACTTTCGTGGCTCTAATCTACCTCTGATCAGTCTCTAGTTCATGACGCCAGATCCATGCTTTAACAACAAACCTACAAGAAAGAGTTCTAGAATACGGTTAAGTTTCCCTCGTGAAATCTTTATCGAACATATCAATCCCATTCGATGATCCATTTAAACCCAACGACTAAACTACTCGGACATAATCATGCAAGATAAAATCAAGTTTCTGAATTGCATAATCAATAGATAAGAAATAAAACAAATGGTTCAAGAGAAATCTCTATCTCCCTAAACAAAGAACAAAAGTTTGGTGTAAAAAATAATCTAAAGGTGGCACAAAAGTAGCACACAAAATAGGGTTTCTAAAACATGTATTTATAGGTCTTATGCTCTTATGCTCCTTGGCCGCGGGCGGAGCTGCTCCATCGGTGGCCAAATGTCTTATGGCCGCGGCTCGGAGCTTTCGGGCCTGCACTGACGGGACTTATTGATCCTCAAATCAATTGGAATGAAAATGTAGTTGGTTCGTCATTGATGTCTCCAAAATTGGGTTGGATCAGACGGTGAGAATATCTTCTTTGAGGGTTGAACTTTTGACAGTTTGACTCTTAACCGAAAATCTGGTTTTTCTCCAATTTGCATTGCTTTTGCCTAAGTAACATGAAAAGTGTCTTGACACTACAAATATACGAAAACCATGATAAAAACATATAAAAGCGAGTGAAACACTTATTAAAGTGTTCTAAAATATATAGTAAAATGGGTAAAAATATGGTGTTATCAACGGTCACAATCCCAACTATATCGTCGGACAGTACTCGGCCATGGGTGGCTAGCCCGTCTCTATGAGTCTTCTCACTCAGCCAGTCCATTTGCTGACGTGAGGTGCGCAAAGGAAGGACTGAACCACCACTATTCACTCACACTCTAAAAATGACTCCAAAATTCAAGTTAAGTATTTAACATAACCTCACACGTAATACAAATAATACTTTAAACAAGATTTATCATTGAAGCATTCACGCAATCATGCATTTAATCGAAACACGCATCACGCAATCAAACATCACCATAACTCACTATATATGCTCTCGGATGAAGGTTTCTCTAGACTCGGTTTAACTACCACGGTGAATCCAAGTTTTTCGAACGGACTGATCGCAACCCATCACTTGTACTCCTTCCCGATTGCCTTCAGAACACTCTCGGACGTAGCTATGCTCACCGGAAAACACTATATCACTTACTAAAGGTAAATGAGTGAACTTAGTTAATTTTTTTTTTTAATGGGAAAAGAATGACTAAGGGTTGGGTATTTATAGGCTGGCTGGGGGACAAAGGCATGCGGTTCACTTGACATTTATCGGCACATATATGAAATTTGTCCCACTTAACCGATCGACTATTCCTCCGGCGATAAATGTTCGATGAAGAAGGCTAGTGGCGGACAAAGGAACTTGCAGCCCAAGTTTGCCATCACATGGGCAGACAAAGAGACTTGCAGCCCAAGTTTGCTGTCATATGGGCGGACAAAGTGGCTTGATTTCCCTAGCGATGACACATGTCCCACTACACTTGGTCATCCACTATCTTGAAATTTGTGACCCAACTTTCTTGGTGATTTCGACCACGGCACTCGGCTACTTGTACGGTGTCTCGACCACGCTGAAGTTTTCCTCGACCAAAATCCAACTTCGTCTTCGACCAACTTTATCTCCCTAGGCTTTATGCGATAGTTGTTAGTCACAGTCTCTTCATTGGATGATTTCGAGGGATCCCACGTTTTCCATGTCAGTTTGGCTATTGCCTCGAACCAAACAAATTTCCTCGGCTATCTCTTAATCCACTCGGGTAAATCCAATTTTTTCTCAACCAAAGTGCTTATTTTGGTATATACTTGCTAACCGAACCATCCCTCAATTGATTTTATGATTTTGAATTTTCTCAACCATCTCCTCCCTTGGACAGGTTCTCCATTGTGCCTTTAGAAGATGTCTTAGTATGTCTTGGAATTGCAAACTCTCTTCTACCTGTTTCAAAATTAACAGCTGATTACCCTTGTGCTTTTGAATTTGATTATGATGTTGTGATTGTGAAGGAAAAACAGACAAGGGAGTTGCTAACCAAAGGCAATTGACATAAAGACTTCTATGTGTTGGAGTATCCTCAATTCTAGGCTTACTATTCGACCAGGCAACATGCAACAAGGTGATGAGGTGTGACATTGATTGTTGCCATGTTTGACGAGACCTTCATGTTTTAAATTTATAAACCCTAGGTGTATGCAAGCGTGTGCAAAAATGTGCGCTGTATTATTTAGGGGTCGATCCACGGAGAATCTACGCCTGTCTGTAAAAATCTATAACATGTTAGAGGTAGGGCTGGGTGTTCGGGTTCGGGTCGGGTATTTCGGGTTTCAGGTATTTCGGGTTTATGCTCAGAGGACCCGTTCAGGTATTTTAAACCATCGGGTCGGGTTCGGTTTGGTACTAATCGGGTTCGGTTATAACCAAAGTAACTATGGTTTCGGGTAAGTTCAGGTAAGTTCGGATATTATCGGGTTTTTTTACCCGAACTATGAAGAAAACCCGAAATAAAATCCATAAAATCCATACAAGTCCCAAATTTCAAGAAACATATAAATAAAATCCATTAATTCAAAAGCATATTGTTAAAATCTTAAAGAGATAGAGTAAAATAAAACAAACGCATTCCAAAGTTCCTATAATATAAAACAAAAACTCACATCAGAAATAACGAAAAAAATTAACAAACTATTGACTATATATTGCCTAAGAAGCAACGAACCTTGTAGCCGAGAGTTGGACTAAAAACAGTAAAATATAGAGTATATCAGCTGCACTTCTGACGAAACAAAGTGAGGTCCTTGGGACTCGGCTTAAAAGTGGATTTAGCCAAAGTATTAAATGGACGAACTGAAGGGTCTTGGGAAGCCATCGATAAAGCAAACGAATATATCAAATGAGATGAAGAAAGAAAAAGCGAATCGACAAGACCGGATTTTCATCTACTGAAGACGATTACAAAGTGAAATTCCTTTAAAGGGATATAACCTCCGCGTTTGAAGAATTGGGGGGATAACTGTGGGAATGAAAATTTTGGCCCAATAAAGCAGCCCCAATAAGCTAATGGTAAAAAGGCCAGTGAAGTCAAAGACACGGACGAGGTGACGAGCCGGGCTAAAAGGCCCACCGGGGTGAAGACTACGGTCAAAGGGGAATAAATGCAAATCCGTCAGTCAACCCCGCCGAGACCAAAAACTCATTCAAACCGGTGAATTAAGGCGCCTGAACGTAACGGTCGAGACCTCTGAATTAAAGACCATGCATGGCGAATCAGACGGAGTAAATGGCAGCGTTAAACACAGACTCGGCGTATAAAGCAAGGACGAGAGTAAAGAGCAACATAACTTCTTCTATCCACAACTAGCTATACACTTAAACACTTATCAATTATTTGTTATTGTTCTTGTAAAAACACTTTTACTCCGTATTTTTTTGTTCAAAACCGCTTCTTGATCCATTTTGGTCTCCTCGAACGATATACTTTTTATTTATTGCTCGATAGTCCCTTGAATATTTTATTATTAAAGATAAGCCAAAATCTGCCGTTTACAAAATTCTGACCATTGTAATTTCAATTACAATAATATGATTAACGACAGACCAATTCTGAATGTGTAAACTTGCGAGCCAAACCAGTAATAGTTTTAAATTGGCTGTACTAAAAAAGGGTTGGGGTACAAACGTATAAAGGTGGATCGGAAACAAAAAGCCCATTACAACACCTCTACACTTCCCCTTTGTAATCTCATCTCTGCAATAATGAATCCTTGTGAAAAACGAATACCGATTCCGAAGTCTAGTACAATATGTGTTCACTATTGGATGAATATGATCAGTTGGCAATCAAACTTTAAAAAAAAAAAAAAATTAATTATCTACTACATGAATCCGCGTATGATTACCCAAATATTACACCGATCCTAATGGGTAATTTCAATTAATGTTACCCGAGAAAAGAATAGATTAATCGAATGGGAGATGCATGTGTTGATCGGACTCAAGAAAATGACATAACTCAAGAAAAGATAATATAAAAACCATCAATAACAAATGCATGGAAAGAAAAGCAAGAATTTTGAATTACAAACAATATTGAGACCTCGAGTTGAGATCACTTCAAACTATATTAGTACTACATCCTCTCTCATTATAACCTCGCATGTCTTGGCAAGAATAACATATAACTTATACCTGTCTCAATACGATTTTCACGTAAGCTCGTACGTCTTTCTTACAAAGGCCTAGTATGTCGTCCTTTTGCCCGGCCGCATAGACGTGAGTTCTTCGGGATAGGGTACTCATCTCTCAAAGACGTTGATGTCGTGAAGACACGCAAATAAAGCTGTTGTCCCAAGTATTGTCTTGCCCAAAACTCTGATCTTATGTTCCACATTCCCACGTTGTCCAAAGCAATGTAAATGGCTGTCCATGCTTTTGGGTACACCTGAATCCC
>PKML01027466.1:0-11469 GCA_002933935.1 Eutrema yunnanense | reverse complement strand
TAAATTAAATGATTTTTAAAAATGAAAATTAAATATATAAATAAAATCTTACAAAACATAAATATATAAAAGTTTTAGAAAAAGTTGAAATTACATAAAAAAAAACATAATCAAAATAGATCCGGCGGCATGTCCGGGAACTTCGTCTTGAAGAAATCCGCCCACTTCGTTTGCTTGTCCTCCAATACGGTGACCTTCGCCGTGAGCTCTTCGTTTTGCCGGATAAGGTCTTTATCCATCGAGAAACCGGCCGAATAAGAAGTGGATTGGGTCGCAACCTTACCCAACCCCGGCCGACGACCTTTCCTAACCGGTACCTCCTACAAAAACAATTTAAAAAGTTTAGGTTTTGCAGTTAAAAAATAATTATCTAAATAAATATTATCATAAGTTTTACTTACCGCGAGGACTATCTCGTTAAGCTCGGCCCGAGTGACTTCGTTGGATCCGGTGTAATCGTCTTGTGATCTCTGGGTGAGCAAATCATCTTTCGCCCTCTTCACGGTTTCAACGTACTCCCTCACTTCTGGATCTTGAATTTGGTCCGTCTTCTTGTTGGTGTGCGTCCTCTCCATCAATGCAAGGTGATCGGGCTCTTCGCCCAATTCCTCCGACTACGAAATATATAAAACGGTTAAAGAAAACCGTTTTTTTATTAAAAAAGAACTAAAAACCGAAAAAGTACTTACCATTTCGTCGGCCGTTGTCAAGTAGCTCTTTGCCCCGTTGTTGTGAACGGCTTCTCCCTTCCCGTTCCGTTGACTCCTCCGGTTCTTGGTGTGAGTCTCAGAATCAGCTATGGTCGTCGCCAATTTCCAGTACGGCTCGTACCCCTTGTACACATCCTCGTTCAAGCCTTTCGGCTTATCTTTCCCCTTCTTCCAAGCCTTCTTCCAATCGCAGATGTGGCGAGAAAATTGCCGGGAAGCCTCCTGGTGAAATTCTGCCTCGACCGTCTGCGTGAGCGTAGATTTCCAAGTAAACTCTTGCTACAAAAAAAGAAGAGGCAAACTTTGTTAACAAAATCTCAAAATATAATACAAACAAGTAATTAAATTATCACTTACCGCAAAGGTACGAAACCACATATTTTGGTCGTCTGACGGCATAGAGGCATATGTCGGGTACGGGTGTTTGAGGAGGCTGTGCAACATCCTCAAAACCGACTTGCTAATGCCATTCCCGGAGAATCCAAACCTATGAAAAAACAAATTAAAAAATTTTTAAAAAATTATTTAAGAAAAGACATAGTATTACCAAGTAGATCTCGGGATGCGGCGTTTCGGGTCGAGAACTGTGAGTAGTTTTCGTCCCGGCTGTTGAACGAGCTCATCAACGGTCATGATCGTCGGTTGACCTACACTCTCTGCATCGAGAGTAGGTGAAGGCGCCGTAGGCGGGACAAAATCCATGTTCGGATTTGAAGCAGCGGGCCTCCGCCCTCCTTGCCTCGAACCGCCGGTACGGTCACTAGCAAAATGCTCGTAAGACCTACAACAATTAAAAAAAAACAAACGAAATCATTTGAAAATTTATATAAACAATCAATACATGTAAAAAAAACAAAACCTTACATAAAAAACATTATAGCATTACATATATACAAAAACCGTTTCATATACATATTAAATATATAAAAAATTCACAAAAAACGTTTTTAATATATAACTATATAAAAAAGTTTTTTGAATTAACATATATATAAAAACCGTTTTATATACATATTAAATATATAAAAAATTTACACAAAACGTTTAAAATATATAACTATATAAAAAAGTTTTTTTTAAATTTACATTTATATTACAACCGTTTTATATACATATTATATATATATAAAATTTCCAAAAAACGTTTTTAGTATATAACTATATAAAAAAAGTTTTTTTTATAATTTACATTTATATAAAAAAAGTTGTATATACATATAAAAAAATTTCAAAAAACGTTTTTAATATATAACTATATATAAAAAACGTTTTATATACATATATATATATTTTTTTTTTCAAAATACGTTTTTAATATATAACTATATATAAAAAACGTTTTTTTAAAATACATATATATATATAAATGGTTTTTTCATATATATAAATTTTATAAAACGTTTTTCATAAATTTTTTGCATATATATAAATTTTCATAAATGTTTTTCTTATATATAATTTTCAAAAATGTTTTTTAAAATGTATAGATATATAACCTAAGCTAAAAACCTAATCTAAATCCACATGCAAAAATATCAAGAAATATATTAATCTAGATCTATATCCAACCTAAATCTAAAACCATAAACACCAAATCAAACCACAAACACCAAATTTTACATATTAATCTAGATCTATATCTAAAACCACAAACACCAAATCTCTTCCCCAAACACCAAATCAACAAATCTAAATCCAAAAAAAAAGGAAGGTCTTACATCAAGGAGAAGCTCCGGCGGCGATGCGGCGAGGCTGAGAGGTTGAGCTAGGGGAGAAGAAGAGGGGAGAAGAAGAGGGGAGAAGAAGAAGAGAGAAGAAGAAGAGAGTAGAAGAAGAGTGAAGAAGAATGAAGAGAGAAGAAGAAGAGAGAAGAAGAAGAGTGAAGAAGATTGAATAGAGAAGGAGAGATGAATCGGTTTGTGAAATTAAGTTACGTCGTTTTCGACGGACCGACCCGTCGGTTTCCCGCCAGAAATCGAAATAAATTAACCGCTTTAATTTTCAACGATTTTCGTTACGCGGTTCAATTTCCCGGGGGAAATTTATAAAGGCCGTCGGAAATTTCCGACGGATTTCCGACGGATTTGGGGTTTAGGGTTTAAAAATGAAAAATTAGATAAATTTTGATGTTTAATAACCATTTGTGGTATTTACTTATAAGAAAAACTTTTGAAAATCAATCAGAACAAGTTATATACGCTTTTGTAAAAATCGATCGATGAACGATATCAAACATTCATATAAACACATAGAACATCTACGGACATGTACGGGATTGCTTCGGTTTCAATTAAAAAGTTTAAAATGTTTGATTTTTAGCATTTTTTTACAGAAAATAGTTTAGATTTGTTACTTCTACACATATGAAGACCAAGTGTGTTCAAAATCTTGTAAATTTAAACCCTAAACCCTAAATCCGTCGGAAATTTCCGACGGATTTCCGACGGCTTATGATATTTTGTCTTGGCTAAGCCCAAAAGTGCCTCGGCTAAACCCGAAAATACTAGCATCTGTCGGAAATTTCCGACGGATTTCCGACGGATGCTAGTATTTTCGGGTTTAGCCGAGGCACTTTCGGTTTTGGCCGAGACGGTATACACCTGATTTACGATTTTCAGTGCCTCGGCTAAAACTTGCCCGGGGATTAACTATTTTAGCCGGAGGGATTTACGGTTTTAGCCGAGGAATTTACGGTGTTAGCCTGGGGGATTTACGGTTAGCCGAGGAATTTACGGTGTTAGCCTGGGGGATTTACGGTTAGCCGAGGAGATTTAAGGTTGTAGCCGAGGGAATTAATTTACGGTTTTAGCCGGGGAATTAATTTACGGTTTTAGCCGGGGGAATTAAGTTACGGTTTTAGCCGGGGGAATTAATTTACGGTTTTAGCCGAGGGAAAACTTGCCCGGTATATGTTTTAGCCTGGGGAATAAGATTTCCCCGGGTAAAACCGTAATCCGTCGGAAATCCGTCAGAAATTTCTGACGGATTTCCGATGGACTACAGTTTTAGCCGGGGGAATAAGATTTCCTCGGCTAAAACCGTAAGCCGTCGGAAATCCATCGGAAATTTCCGATGGACTACGGTTTTCCGACGAATTTCTGACGGACTACGGTTTTAGCCGAGGAAATCTTATTCCCCCGGCTAAAACTTGCCCGGATTACGGTTTTAGCCGGGGGAATAAGATTTTCTCGGCTAAAAGCGTAAGCCGTCGGAAACCCGTCAGAAATTTCCGACGGATGCTAGTATTTTCGGGTTTAGCCGGGGGAATAAGATTTCCTCGGCTAAAACCGTAAGCCATCGGAAATCCTTCGGAAATTTCCGACGGATTTCCGATGGATGCTAGTATTTTCGGGTTTAGCCGAGGCACTTTCGGTTTTGGCCGAGACGGTATACGCCTGATTTACGATTTTCAGTGCCTCGGCTAAAACTTGCCCGGGGATTAACTATTTTAGCCAGGGGGATTTACGGTTTTAGCCAAGAAATTTACGGTTTTAGCCGGCGGGATTTACTGTTAGCCGAGGGGATTTAAAGTTGTAGCCGAAGGAATTAATATACGATTTTAGCCGGGGAATTAATTTTCGTTTTTAGCTAGGGGAATTAATTTACGGTTTTAGCCGGGGGAATTAATTTATGGTTTTAGCCAGGGGAAAATTTGCCCGGTATATGTTCCGATGGGTTTCCGACGGACTACGGTTTTAGCCGAGGAAATCTTATTCCCCCTGCTAAAACTTGCCCGGATTACGGTTTTAGCTGGGGGAATAAGATTTCCTCGGCTAAAACCGTAAGCCGTCGGCTAAAACCGTAAATCCCCCATTAACCGTAAATCCCCCGGCTAAAACCGTAAATCCCCTGGCTAAAACCGTAAATCTCCCGGCTAAAACCGTAAATCCCCCGGCTAAAACTGTAAATCCCCGGCTAAAAGCGTAAATCCCCCGGCTAAAACCGTAAATATTTCGTTACACTTTACTATATTTATGTTTAATTTACGGGAAGATAGCTACGTTTTTATTTCATAAAAATGTTAAAACAAGATAGATAAATACAATATATTACATAAAATTCATTATTCGGAATTCGTAGAATAATCTGACGTAGTTGAATCGGAGTGCTCGTCAAATTCGCCTATCTCTTCCTCGGAATCTTCAAAGACCTCGTCATTCCCGTCTGATATGATCTTGGATGAGCAGCTTGAACCAGTTGCTGAGGGAACCGAGGGATCCGAGGGATTCTTTGCCGAGGGACATCCGAATGGGGGAAAATCAAAATGTTACTCAAAGATACGCGCTAAGGCCAAAAGATTCAAATTGGTCTTAGGGAGGTTGTATCATCAAGGGTACTTGGGTCAGGACGTAGAAGATGCATTCAAACCTCACAGGTATTGAAATCAGGCCCAAGTAGATCGACCATTGGCTCAAGTGATTTATTTGTGCTCGTTTCCTTCGTTTCGGTTTTGTCCCAATAGGTTTTCCGAAGCAAGGTTTTTAACGAGGCAAATATTTCACTTCCAATAAAATCCAATGTGTTGATCTAAGCCCATGAAGCCCACAAAAATCACAAGTCAAAGTCCAACAAAATTCAACAAAAATATCAAGAATCCAAAGGGGCATTTTCGCATGGAAGAACAAGGGGCATTCAAACTTGTGTTTAATTTAGTCAAGTCTTTATTCAAACTTTGTGTTTAATTTTCTGTAATTTTCGAGGTGGTTTATTGCTGTGCATGCAACCCCTCTTGTTTTTCTTTATAATCTCTTTGTAACTCATTTTCGAAAATCATCTAGCTTTTGAATAAAAATCTCTTTTCTCTCTAGATCAAATCTCGATTGTGAGTCATATCAATCGAAAACCTTTGTCGAATTTGGTGAGTCATATCCAAACGAGACAAAGTGGAATATCAAGGGCCTTCCGCAACCCTTGTGAGACCATTCGATCCACATCCCTTGAAGCGATTCATCGTTGGAAACAGGGCTTGGAGCATTGCTTGAACCAGTTGGAAAGCTCGAAGAAAGATCTCGATCGGTTGCTAACCAATCCAAATGTTACTCAAAGATAGGCGCTAAGGCCAAAAGATTCAAAATGGTCTTAGGGAGGTTGTATCATCAAGGGTACTTGGGTCACGACGTAGAAGATGCATTCAAACCTCACCGGTATTGAAATCAGGCCCAGGTAGAACGACCATTGGCTCAAGTGATTTATTTGTGCTCTTTTCCTTCGCTTCGGTTTTGTCCCAATGGGTTTTCCGAAACAAGGTTTTTAACGAGGCAAATATTTCACTTCCAATAAAATCCAATGTGTTGATCTAAGCCCATGAAGCCCACGAAAATCACAAGTCAAAGTCCAACAAAATTCAACAAAAATATCAAGAATCCAAAGGGGCATTTTCGCATGGAAGGACAAGGGGGATTCAAACTTGTGTTTAATTTAGTCAAGTCTTTATTCAAACTTTGTGTTTAATTTTCTGTAATTTTCGAGGTGGTTTATTGCTATGCATGCAACCCCTCTTGTTTTTCTTTATAATCTCTTTGTAACTCATTTTCGAAAATCATCTAGCTTTTGAATAAAAATCTCTTTTCTCTCTAGATCAAATCTCGATTGTGAGTCATATCAATCGAAAACCTTTGTCGAATTTGGTGAGTCATATCCAAACGAGACAAAGTGGAATATCAAGGGCCCTCCGCAACCCTTGTGAGACCATTCGATCCACATCCCTTGAAGCGATTCATCGTTGGAAACAGGGCTTGGGGCATTGCTTGAACCAGTTGGAAAGCTCGAAGAAAGATCTCGATCGGTTGCTAACCAATCCAAATGTTACTCAAAGATAGGCGCTAAGGCCAAAAGATTCAAAATGGTCTTAGGGAGGTTGTATCATCAAGGGTACTTGGGTCAGGACGTAGAAGATGCATTCAAACCTCACCGGTATTGAAATCAGGCCCAGGTAGAACGACCATTGGCTCAAGTGATTTATTTGTGCTCTTTTCCTTCGCTTCGGTTTTGTCCCAATGGGTTTTCCGAAACAAGGTTTTTAACGAGGCAAATATTTCACTTCCAATAAAATCCAATGTGTTGATCTAAGGCCATGAAGCCCACGAAAATCACAAGTCAAAGTCCAACAAAATTCAACAAAAATATCAAGAATCCAAATGGGCATTTTCGCATGGAAGGACAAGGGGCATTCAAACTTGTGTTTAATTTAGTCAAGTCTTTATTCAAACTTTGTGTTTAATTTTCTGTAATTTTCGAGGTGGTTTATTGCTGTGCATGCAACCCCTCTTGTTTTTCTTTATAATCTCTTTGTAACTCATTTTCGAAGGTGTTCCGAATGCGATTTCGGACACGTAGCAAGGACGGGCACATCGCCCTTGTGGAGCGCCAGGCCGAGAGACCCGGAGCCGAAGAAACCGGCCGGGACGAAAGTTGGAGTTTGGCCGAGATATTCCCGGCGTGCGACCACCGCTTCATTTCCGGCAAGGACCGGCGGTTGGACCACCGAAAATTTGATGAGCCGCCTTTGTTGACCGAAAAGTCAAAGTTTGACCAAAAAGTCAAAACCGCCAATTTTGACCAATCCAAGAAGCTTTCTCCCTAAGGTATTGACCAAGACCAAGCAAGTGGCCAACTTGCTTCTCAAGACTTGCACCCCAAGACTTAGTGGCCTATAAATACCCCCTCACCCTCCTTAGATTTCTCATCTCACACAAAAACTTAACTTAGAGAGAAGTTAGAGCAAAGTAGAGAGAGAAAGAGAGAGGCGAGAGCAAACCGAAGAATTTTTCCGGAAAACGGCGCGGAGGTTCGGAGTTCGGTTCGGGGAAGGGTTAAGGCACTAAGAGAATAACTTAGGTCAGGGAGGACCTAAGGTATTGGTGAGTCCGGTTGTGTGTTTGATGCTATGTATACATGGAGGTTGAAGCAAGCTAGGAGAGCTTTTCCAACCGTGTTACGGGAGTGCATCAACGAAGACGACGAAATCGACGTCATGGTTCAGGAGGAACGGCTTGTCTCGATTTCTNGGAACGTTAGGACGGCCGGAGTAGATTGCCTTGGCTTTTGCAAAACAGGTTTTCAAAGTATATATTAAGTATGTTTTGGCACTAGGCCGACCAAACCTAAGTATAAAAACCCTTTTCAAAAACTATTTTCAAAAATATGAATATTATGTAAGATTTGCCCAAAAGTTTAGTTTGTGTCTAATGGTACAAGTTTAGTCCGAACTGAAACAACTCGACGCCGAGGAACGGGTTGAAAAGCCTTAGGCCTTGGAAGAGAGGTGCGCCCTCGGGGATAATCTGGCTAGAGTAGTATGGGATGCTCAGGCTGGTATGTCCCTGTGGAACGTATTCTGCGGACATTCCCGGCTCCGACCTGTGTGGCACGAGTCGGGGGTGTTACAGAAGTTGGTATCAGAGCATGGTTTCACGATCATGCTCAAGAGGCAAACTGTTTTCAAACGTTTTATCGAGTCAAAAAAGAGTCGCAAAAGCCAAATTAGGAATCCGGCCACGTTCCGTCTAGTTATTAGACTTACCCTCATCCGTGATGCAGATGGCATACGACCAAGGGAGCAGTCCGTGGGGTTCGTCGTCAGGCAACGGCATTCCAGCTGAGTACGAGGTTCATTTATCCTCAGACACATCGAGATACTTTGGACACGATGTGGACTATGGGGAAGAAATGATCAGTGAGGACACCTACTCGAGGAGCGAGTCGGTCCCGATTTACCTAGAGTCTCCAGCAGTGGAGTATCCGGCAACGCCAGGAGGGGCGACAGAAGCAAGTTGGAGTACGGGGTACTGGGGTACGAAATCTCCAGCCCACTACTCACCATATGATATGCCATGGGTTCATCCAGGACCGGCATACATGGGGGCAACGGCACAACCAAATGCCTACTATACCGCACCGATGGGATCGGCATCCAACCCAGAGTCAGGAACGCCGATGACACGCTTGGAACAAACCATGAACCGGGCATTTGGTAGATTAGATCAAGTGCTACAAAGGGCACCACAGGGAGAAACGAGGAGTCCTCCCAGCTTCTTAAAAATAGTCACGGCAATGCGCAGGATAGGGACATACCGATTCCCGGGAAGCACAAATCCATACAAAGCAGACGCATGGCTTCAGGTGATAGAACAAGGATTCGAGGCAGTGGACTGCCCCGAATCACTCCAAGTGAGAATCGGAGTCTATCACTTGGAAGAGGAATCAAAGAACTGGTGGCAAACCGTGGAGAGAAGCTCCAGACAACCAGTCACCTTATGGAGAGAGTTTCGGGAGAAGTTTACCCAAAAGTACATCCCCCGAGAAGCAAGAGCAAGATTAGAAGCCGAATTCACGCGTCTAGAGCAAGGAGACAAAACCGTGAGGGAATATGAAGCGGAGTTCAACAGACTCCTTAGATATGTCGAATACCGTTACGGTGATGAGACATCTTTAATGGGACGGTTCAGGGAAGGATTGAATCCGGAGTTGGCCAGTCGAATGACATCAGGGGTCTATACCGGAATTCACCAAGTCGTTGAAAAGGCGGTAGACACCGAACGATTTTGGAAAAAGGCTATGTCAAAAGACGATGAAGGAGCTGGTGGCAGCCAACCAAACAGACCAAGAAACCAAGGAAGAAAACCCAGGCGGGGACCAGGCCCGCCAAATGATGGAACAAGTAGAGGACCTACTTGTTTCATATGCAGAGAAAATGGACATATATCTCGAAACTGCCCAAATAAAGATGGAATAAAGATGGGTACATCGATAAAACAACGAATATCGTGTGTTTTAGATGCCGCGAACTAGGACACTTCGCGAGCTCATGTCCAAAGGGATGGACGGAACCATCCAAACTTTGGGGAAAGCAGCCGGCCGTGACTTCGAACGAACCCCCGGCAAAGAAGAGGACAACGACAGAGAAGGTCTGCGCGTTAGAGGTAAACTTCCCTAAACCTCCAGGCAAAGGGAAGGGCCCCATAGCAGGTAAGTGGTCACTAAACCCTCTTTCGAGTGAATGCATGGTTGCATGTTGCATGTTTGATTGCATGAATGTGGGGAATATGTTCGGGGTGAACGTTTCGCCCATAGCAGGAACATTACGTGTCGGAGGGAATCCCACACACGTTTTGTTCGATTCGGGAGCGACACATAGTTTTGTGACTCCCAAGGTAGCGTCAGAGTTTGACGACGGGTCAGTAACGAGGAAGACTAGGGTCTCTGTGCTAACTCCAGGAGACCAAATCTTAGAAGCCTCACGCGAACTGACAGGAGTGGCAGTAGAGGTACATGAGCGAATCCTGTTGGCAAACCTGATCGTGGTACCTCTCCGAAGATTTGAAGTTATCTTAGGGATGGATTGGTTAAGTAGGCACAAGGCGCATCTGGATTGTAGTCGAGGAAGGATTACTTTCGACTTATCGTGTGATAGGACGGGTAGGTGAAGTAGCATATAGGTTGGAGTTGCCACCTGATATGAACCTACACCCGGTATTCCACGTATCCATGCTAAAGAAACATGTGCCAGACCCTAATGCGGTCGAGAAAGAACGCATAGAGGATCTCAGGCCCGACATAACCTAGCAGGAAGGACCAATCAAGATAGGGTTAAGGCGAATCAAGGAGTTGAAGAAACGTGCAATTCCGCAAATCCAAGTGTTTTGGGGGAGACAAAACCGAATGGTGATTACTTGGGAAGACGAAGCACGGTTCCGAGAAGAACATCCAGAGTTCTTCGCGGAGGAGATGAACATCGAGCCCGGAGAGACATCGCAGCCTTAGTTGAATTCAGGACGAATTCAAAATAAGGGGGGGAGAATGTGATAACCCGATCAACGGCATAAAATCCGGTCGATGGACGAAGAAAATCCGAAGTCAAGAAAACGACTAAGGAAAGTATGTTTTCGAATGGAAAGGCCAAAAGAAACACTTTGGTCGAGACAGTTTTGCAATGGCACGGACAGAAAACGAGTTAGCCTCAAAAACTCATTTCTGGCCGAGAAGGAGGCAGGCTGGCCGCGATGAACAGTAATCGCAGGGCCAGGACGCAGGCCAGCCACGATGAACAGTAACCGCTGGGCAAAAACCCAAATTTTGCCGAGAATGTAATTTTTGGCCAAGAAAAGGGAATTTCTTGCCGATTAACATTTTGGATGACCAAAGACATCCCGAAGGTGTTCCGAATGCGATTTCGGACACGTAGCAAGGACGGGCACATCGCCCTTGTGGAGCGCCAGGCCGAGAGACCCGGAACCGAAGAAACCGGCCGGGACGAAAGTTGGAGTTTGGCCGAGATATTCCCGGCGTGCGACCACCGCTTCATTTCCGGCAAGGACCGGCGGTTGGACCAACGGAAATTTGATGAGCCGCCTTTGTTGACCGGAAGGTCAAAGTTTGACCAAAAGTCAAAGTTTGACCAAAAAGTCAAAGCCGCCAATTTTGACCAATCCAAGAAGCTTTCTCCCTAAGGTATTGACCAAGACCAAGCAAGTGGCCAACTTGCTTCTCAAGACTTGCACCCCAAGACTTAGTGGCCTATAAATACCCCCTCACCCTCCTTAGATTTCTCATCTCACACAAAAACTTAACTTAGAGAGAAGTTAGAGCAAAGTAGAGAGAGAAAGAGAGAGGCGAGAGCAAACCGAAGAATTTTTCCGGCAAACGGCGCGGAGGTTCGGAGTTCGGTTCGGGGAAGGGTTAAGGCACTAAGAGAATAACTTAGCTCAGGGAGGACCTAAGGTATTGGTGAGTCCGGTTGTGTGTTTGATGCTATGTATAC
>PKML01027392.1:28376-40603 GCA_002933935.1 Eutrema yunnanense | reverse complement strand
TGTTAGAGGGGGATTTAGCACTCCCCGGTTTAACCCGGTTTGAGTTGAAATCAGCCCAACAATCGACTTCAAGGCCCATCAAGACCGATCTACGAAATAAAAGGAAGTTTCCTTTTACTTGATAAAAAGAAGATTTCCTTTTATTGGAAAAAGGCAAATCCCGGAAAGAAAGGAGATTATCCTTATCGGCTTCAAGAAAAAAGGATAATTGCCAATACAAAGTCAAGAAGGAAAAGGAAGAGTTAAAAACTTCAAGACTTATAAATAGGGGAACCCCCTATTCATAATAATCATCAAAAAATCTCACAACATCCTTTGTAACTACGTTTTGGCTTGATCCCTATTTAAAGGGTACGTAGGCAGCCTTCAACGGCACAGCTATAAATCTAATAAAAATAATTCTCCTAAACTCTAAACTGAATTCGCCGATCTACGATATGTGCGAATTCTGGTTCCTTCAACAGTGTTCCCTGCATTCACAGCAATTGCAGGGACAATGATATTTCCAGCTTCATCAAGTCGTTGCCCTCTCTCATTGCACAATTGACCCTCTTGGTCTCTCAAAGCTCCAGCAGCATCATGAATCAAAATCATTGTATTGTTCATCTCTGTTTGCCTTTTTGCTTTTCTTTTTGCACGTTCCAAATTTGCTAACTGCTCGTTTGACAGGTCAACTAGCGGAGTGTTCTTGTTCCTTCTGGTTTCACGAAGAGGCATGCACCTGAAACACAAAAATCAAGAACATAAGTAACCGAAATTCACGACGGGTATCGACCGATACCACTAGGGTGTCGATCGATACTCAACGATTTAGACGAAATTCTTAGCTAAAATCTAATGGCAAAATTGAGTCCCCGGCAACGGCGCCAAATTTGATATGCTCAAATTAATACCCTATAAGTACTAAAGCAGTTGTTGTAGTATATGTAGGGGTCGAACACAAGGACTCACGGAAATCACACAATAGATTAAATAGATTCGAATTAAGCTAAACCAAAAGATGTAAATCTCTTTGCGAATCCTAAAGTCTAAACCAGCTTTTAGTTCAAGTTTGATTTGTTCACAAAACAACTAAACCAAATCTCTTTGTGAATAGTTATTTTGCTCACCCTAAGTTCTATCAGGTAATTAATCGTACTCTCGTGCCTAATCAATTATCCTAAGATCTAAGTTCCAGATTCGTCAACCTAGAATTAGCTTTGAGAACAACCTACGGTGAAGAACTAATTCAGATGGTGAATCATAATCAACTAATCAACCTAGCATTCAGAGAAAATCCTTATGAGAACCCTAAACCTAAAGTGTATCTACTCAGGCATGGAGAATAAAAACAACATGATTGAATAGATCATCAAAGAAATCAATAAGAATCAGAAGTTCAGAGTTGTCTCTCCAAAAACCAAAGTAGAATAATCTTTGTCTCAAGTTATGAAAGCGTAGCCACCAAAAGTGGTTGAAAAACCTAATTATAATGCTAAATCACGTTTTAGGCTTTTTGTAATAATTAAAGACTTCTGGACCAAGTTGTAAACTTCAAACTTGTAAAAAGCCATGTTTCCTTCTTCTTGAAGTCGGTATCGGTCGATACTAGGTAGTATCGGTCGATACTCATCCTCTGTGCCGACTCTTCTGCTTGCCAGACTGGACTGTCTTCACGAAAATTGGCATAACTTTTGATCTCTCTGTTGGAATGGCCTCAAACCACTTCCAAATGAAAGCTAATCCATTGATATGTCTTGTATCCAAATGAAAGCTAATCAATCGGTGGGAAGTTCTTCAACGAATGCCAAACTTCTGACGTCTCTGCATGACTCTGCATCTCCATATGCTCATTTTCACCCAAAACGGCTCATTTTCTCCAATTGTGTTCCAAACGTGCTAAAACCTGAAAATACTCTAAAAGACTACGAAAACACTAGAAAAACTCTATTAAAAGGACTTATATCATTTCTTAAATGGGGTAAAAACTATGATATATCAGCCCACCATCTTCATCAAATCATAACGCTTAATCTCGATTTATAGTCGACTTTTTGATTGTGGAAGACGATCTTATTAGCATATGTATATTAGGGCTGATGTAAACACTATATGTATTATGGTTAAGTCTCTTTTAGCTTAACTACTAGTATATATACTCTCTTTGTATAGTTTTACAGTTTACACAATTAATGAGAATTACATTTTCACTTTCTCTCTCATGAAGACAATATGGTATCAGAGCAAAGTGTCTCTCTCTCTTCCGCGTAACAATTTTTTTTTTCATGGAGATTTCTTGGTCGCAAGCTTCGATTCATCTTCTCAAAAGCTTCGATTGAGTTTTTGATTGAGCTTCGATTGATTCCAATGAGTGCCTCACAACGCGATATCTCCATTGTCTCTCTCGTGAATCTTCTACATTTGGTCTTCACGGTTCTTCAAACGGCGATTTCATTGATCGTCGTCTCCGTTTTCTCTTCTTTCTTTTGACCTTGTTTCTTGCTGATTCTTTCTTCTTCAGCATCAATATCTTCTTTTAATATATCGATTCACATTGATTCGTTCATTTTCTTGATTTCTTATCTGATTTGCGATGGCACCTGATTTGGGAAATTCTTCTCATCAATTGGATCAATATGAGAATCCTTACTTCCTGCATAGCTCAGATCATGCGGGACTTCTTCTTGTTTGATCGCCTTTCTACTGGCGCTGAATTCCATTCATGGCGTCGATCGATGAGAATGGCGCTCAATGTTCGTAATAAGCTAGGTTTTATTGACGGATCCATTTCTAAACCTTCGAATGGACATCGTGACACATGATCTTGGTCGCGATGCAACGATATGGTTGCTACTTGGCTAATGAACTATGTATCTAAGAAGATTGGACAAAGCCTCTTATTCATCTCTACCGCTGAAGGTATTTGGAACAATCTTTCTTCTCGGTTTAGACAGGATGATGCACCTAGGGTCTTTGAAATTGAACAGCGTCTTAGTTCTATCCACCAAGGTTCGCTAGATGTTAGTTCATATTTCACTGAATTAGTGACTCTATGGGAAGAGTACAAGAACTATGTGGAGTTGCATGTGTGCACTTGTGGTAAATGCGAATGTAATGCAGCTCAACTATGGGAGAAATTACAACATCGAAGCAGAGTTACGAAGTTCTTGATGGGATTGAATGAGTGCTATAAAGCTACCCGTCGTCATATCTTGATACTGAAACCAATTCCAACCATTGAAGAGACATTCAATATGGTGGCTCAGGAACAGAAGAATCTTAAACCATCAACGAGACCTGAAAATGTTGTCTTCCAAAACGCCGGTCCTACACCAGTTCATCAGGAATCCTCTTATCAAGATCAGGTAGAGAATCTTGCGTATGCAATTCAGAATAGCTACATACCTAAGTCAAGACCAGTTTGCACTCACTGTGGTCAAACTGGACATGTAGTTCAAAAGTGCTTTAAGCTACATGGATATCCTCCTGGATACATTCCGGGTTACAAGAGCAATTCATCTGGTTATAATCAATCTCAAAGACCAGCTCATCCACCTTCTTTCCAACATCGTGGACAGTTTCCGCAAAATTTTCAGCCTCGAGGACATAATCCAAGGCCTCATATTGTTGCCAATGTGACTAATGGTTCATACCCGTATCTACCTCCTCCAGCTGTTTCGGCAGTGAATCTGGATCTGAGTAACCTCAGCACTGATCAAGTGCAGTCTTTGATTCAACAACTTAGTGCTCATGTCACTGTCTCCGAACCCGCAGCTACTTCAATTGTGGTTCCAACACAGGCGACTGTCACAGAACATGGAGTGATGGTAGCTCAATCTTCCTCGGGTATGATTCATTTTCCAACAGTCTCTTTGAGATTTGAGAATAATAGGCTAACTTTTCAACATCAATGTCTATCCACTTTATATTCACATCTTCCTCTTGGTTCCTGGATCATTGACAGTGGTGCCACTAGTCATGTGTGTTCTGACTTGACATTGTTTAGTGATACTGTTGCGGTTTCTGGTGTGACAGTATCATTAATTACCAAATGGCACTAGAGTGGTGATTACACACACATGCACCGTGCATTTATCATCATCCCTCACTTTATATGATGTCTTACATGTTCCTTCTTTTAAATTCAATCTCATCTCTATTAGTAGTCTCTTACGTTCTGGATCTTGCTCAGCTCATTTCTATGTGGATTCTTGTTTTATACATGAGTCATCTCAGGGATTGATGATTGGTAGAGGAAGTCTTATACATAACCTCTACATTTTACAAACTGATGCATCTGCCTCCTCTTATTTCATTGGATCCTTGATGGTTAATGGACATCTATGGCATCATCGCCTTGGACACCCATCTTCTGGCAAGTTACAACAACTTTCTAGTCATCTTTCTTTGTCTAGGTCTAGTTTGTCATTGAATTCACCATGTTCTGTTTGTCCTCTTGCAAAACAAAAACGTCTACCATTTGAGTCACATAACCATTTATCCAATTCGCCATACCTTTGATCTATTGGAGTCATTGCATCCTCACTGCTGTCTTCATCATTAATAGACTTCCATCAGTATTGCTTCATAACTTGTCCCCTTATGAGTTGATGTTTAAGAAAGCACCTGATTACTCATTCTTACGTTCTTTTGGTTGTCTTTGTTTTGTTTCTACTTTACTAAAAGACAGAACTAAGTTTAGTCCTAGAGCTGATCAATGTGTGTTCTTAGGATATTCATACGGATATAAAGGTTACAAAGTCTTGCATTTAGATTCTAATCTCATCTCAGTCTCTAGGAATGTCATCTTTCATGAAACCGTTTATCCCTTTAAACCCAGTTCTCATACTGACATTAATCCTTATATCTTTTGTGAGAATATTCATGGGTCTTCCCTCTTGATCAACTACCTCAGTGGTAGTGACGTGCTTCTTGCCTTGATAAAGAGTACTTCGATCTCTTCCAGAGTTTCTCTGCAATCTTGGAAGTGACTCAGCAGAGGGCGGTACTCTAGAGCTTCTTCAAAAGTCTGTGTGAGGGGAATCCTTCGTACCATCTTTTCAAAGCCAAGCAGCTGCTTTGGAGAAATGGGGTCTCTGAGATGTCTGGGTGGTATGGGGTATGGTGCCTTTGGTTTGTAAACCCTTTCTGCACTCAACTCGGGTTTCATTTCAGCAACTGAACTGGTATCGACCGACACAGGGGTGGTGTCGATCGATGCTTTCGCTATGGAATCGTCCCTGACATAAGTTTGGATGGGTGTCGATCGATACAAGGGAGTATCGGTCGACACAGGGGTGGTGTTCGTAATCTCATCGTCATCCTCGGCATGATGGACGAAAATCTCTGCAGTTGAGCTCTTCTGCACTCTTGGGTGTACCTCTTTTCCACTCCTCGAGGGGATAACAGTGACGTATTCGTTCTGTGAATGAACCATCAGTCCTTTGACAGTTTCTGCAGTCTGAGCTACCTGAGTTTCTAGCACCTTCTGCTGAATATTAATAGCGTCGATCCTTCCACTCAGATCGTTGTACATGACATTAATCTTCCCATTGAATTCCACAGTTAGCTTCTGCTGTCCTTGAAGAAGTTGTTCAAACATAGATTCAATCTTGCTCTCAGAAGTTTTAGGTGGCGTGGGTGGGCATTGATACCTTTGATCTTGAAATCCAACTCCATCAATGTGGTTAACATATTCCACTTCATCCTTTTCAGCAAGATGAACAGCCTTCTGCTGCTTGCCCATCAACAATTGTGCATTGAATCTAACTTAGCATTCACCTCAGCAATCTGACTGCAATCCAAGTTACCAGCTTGCTTCTTGCGCTCCATGTCTGCATTCTTGGTACTATTGCTAGAAACTAAGTCCTCAATAAGCACATAGGCATCGTCGGGATACCTGGTGTTGAAATTCCCATTACTTGCAGCATCTAAGGACATCTGATACCTCCAATCGATCCCACTGTAGAAAGTACCCAGCAGCTGAACCTGAGTGAACCCATGGTGCGGACAATCTCTCTGATATGACCTGAAACGAATCCAAGCGGCCTTGAGTGCCTCTGTCGGACCCTGAGAAATCTTGTTCCTGAGATCCTCGGATCGTGCATCATCATAGAAGTTGTTCAGGAAAGCAGTCTTAGTCTCTTCCCAAGTAGTCAGTGATCCAGGAGGTAACTCCTTATGCCAGTAAGTTGCATCTCCACCAAGAGCGTATGGGAAGAGCTTGCAGAAGAGGTAATCATAGGATACTCCATTTCTCTTGATGCTAGTGACCAAATCCTCAAACCTCTCAATATGGTCCATGGGATGTTCATTAGAAAGACAATGAAAAAAATGCTGACCCACAAGAGTGTAGTATGCAGGTTTCAGCTCAAAGTCATTCCTCTGAAATGGTGGATGGCGAATCGCTGATCGATTGGCATAAAACTGATCAGGCCTGTTGTACTCACCAATCGTCCTACCGCGATTAATCACAGCGTTCCCTGCATTCACAGCAATTGCAAGGACAATGATATTTTCAGCTTCATCAAGTCGCTGCCCTCTCTCATTGCACAATTGACCCTCTTGGTCTCTCAAAGCTCCAGCAGCATCCTGAATCAAAATCATTGGATTGTTCATCTCTGCTGGTTTCTTTGCTTTCCTATTTGCACGTTCCAAAGTTGCTAGCAGCTCGTTTGACATATCAACTAGCGGAGTGTTCTTGTTCCTTCTGGTTTCACGAAGAGGCATGTACCTGAAACACAAAAGTCAATAACGTAAGTAACTGAAATTCACGATGGGTATCGACCGATACCACTAGGGTGTCGATCGATACTCAACGATTTAGACGAAATTCTTAGCTAAAATCTAATAGCGAAATTGAGTCCCTGGCAACGGCGCCAAATTTGATATGCTCAAATTAATTCCCTTATAAGTACTAAAGCAGTTGTTGTAGTATATCTAGGGGTCGAACACAAGGACTCCATAAATAACACAATAGATCAGATAGATTCGAATTAAGCTAAACCAAAAGATGTAATTAAACAAGTTGTAATTCAATTGGGAGAAGGATAGGTTCAGGGTGTTTCTCAGGAAATCAATGAATGCAGACAAACTAACTAACATGATTCAGATTTAGCGCGGTTCTTAAACTCAAATCACCTAAGTATAGCTAACCAACTCTCGTTGCGAAAATTATCTAAGTCTAAATCCTAGAATTCTAAATCTCTTTGCGAATCCTAAGGTCTAAACCAACTTTTAGATCAAGTTTGATTTGTTCACAAAACAACTAAACCAAATCTCTTTGCGAATAGTTATTTTGCTTACCCTAGGTTCTATCAGGTAATTAATCGCACTCTCGTGCCTAATCAATTATCCTAAGATCTAAGTTCCAGATTCGTCAACCTAGAATTAGCATTGAGAACAACCTATGTTGAAGAACTAATTCAGATGGTGAATCATAATTAACTAACCAACCTAACATTCAGAGAAAACCCTTATGAGAACCATGAACCTAAAGTGGATCTACTCAGACATGGAGAATGAAAACAACATGATTGAATAGATCATCAAAAAAATAAAAAAGAAACAGGAGTTCAGAGTTGTCTCTCCAAAAACCAAAGTAGAATAATCTATGTCTCAAATTATGAAAGCGTAGAATAAAGCATGGCCGTCAAAGTAGCTGAAAAACCTAATTATAATGCTAAAACACATTCTAGGGCTTATTGTAATAATTAAAGACTTCTTGACCAAGCTGTAAATTTTAAACTTGTAAAAAGTCACGTTTCCTTCTTCCTGAAGTCCGTATCGGTCGATACTAGGTAGTATCGGCCGATACTCATCCTCTGTGCCGACTCTTCTGCTCGCCAGACTGGTCTGTCTTCATAAAAACTGCCATAGCTTTTGATCGCACCGTTGGAATGGCCTCAAACCACTTCCAATGAAAGCTAATACATTGATCTGTCTTCTATCCAAAGTTGAGCTCAATCCATCGGTGGGAAGTTCTTCAACGAATGTCAAACTTCTGACGTCTCTGCATGACTCTGCATCTCCATATGCTCATTTTTACCCAAAACGGCTCATTTTCTCCAATTGTGTTCCAAACGTGCTAAAACCTGAAAACACTCTAAAAGACTACGAAAACACTAGAAAGACTCTATTAAAAAGACTTATATCATGGCTTAAACGGGGTAAAAACCATGATATATCAACTCCCCCAGACTTGCCCTCAAGCAAATAGAATACTAAACCAGAGAAAGAGGCTTGAAAACATAGAGACTCACCTGTTCATGAAACATTGCAATGACCATTTTTTTAGTGCTCCACATGTCACATAACCAGTTTCAAATCTAACCACCATGTACTTCTCCGCAGACATTTGCAGCTTCCCTGACTATTCACATTGTTTCACAGCATCGTTCAATCAAGCCATCCTCGCCAGTTTCATCGCTGCGATTAATACGAAGAACCTTCTAGATTCTTTCCCATACAATATCATGACAAAGAACCACCATTTTTCACACTTTCTGGTATTATTTCTCTCCCCTAGACTTATTTCTTATTATGTTTCTTGCATGTACATATTAAGGTTCGAGACGCGAGAATTGATGGTGTTTGCCATCGAATCCCCGGTTCTTCCCTCAAAAGTAATCAAAGGTGTAGGCGAATAATGGTATCACAGTAAATTTTCCTAACCTCGATTTCACCTTTGTGTGATCTTCTCCTCTGAAGTAGAATAATGAGATCGCTGGAAATTTTCCTAACCCTCTACTCAGAAGAAAATCATCTCATCTTTTAATGCATCTTATTAATTAACTTGTAACAGGGAGAGAAATACCATTACTTTAAACACGTGGGTTCCTTTGTCAGATACGAATGAGGAATTAAGCTCTATGGACATCCGTCACATCAATGAAGTGCATAAATTTTGGCTCAGACTTTAAAGAACTCTGCAGGAAACATGGGTGTCTTCTAGTTAACCGGTCAGCCTTTGGATTTTTCATGAGTCGATCTGTAACTGATTCTGTAACAACGGTCACTTAGAAGTAGAGTAAGAACAATATAATCAAGAAAAAGATCACAGTCTCCAACAGATTTTGACTCAATAAAACAACGAATTACTCAAAAACGACTGACTCTAAAAAACAAACACAAAGTCAGCGACTACCTCCCCCAGACTTGAACAACACTGTCCCCAGTGTTATCTAGCATACGTTTGGTGAAAGAAAACAAATGAACCAAGTGGATTGTGAAAATCAAAAATCTTACATGTGAAGGCGATCAGTGTCGATCGATACAGACTGTATCGATCGACACCAGCTGTATGTCGACACACTGATTTCAAATCAGTGGCATCGAGTTGCTTAACCCAGGGAAAGTGATCCAAAGTGTTAGAAGTTAGCACTGTTAGGAACACTCAAAAACAGGTTAATAGCAACAAGATAAGCAAGCATAAATCCATGAGTTCAAATGCAAAAAATAAAGCTGACATAAGTTTAACACAAACGAAAAAGAAAAACAAAAATAAAAGACTTATGTACAGACTCACCAGTGGGTTGCCTCCCACCAAGCGCTTGTTTTAAGTCAGTAGCTTGACTTTGGCTCAGGTGATCAGTTAGAGCGAGGTTGAGAACTCACTCCCATGAAAGTTCTACAGCTAGATACTTGCAGACTCAGAGTTCTACTCAACATGCTCTCTATAACCTCTTTTCCTTTCTCTTTCAGCTCCTGAGTAAGAATGACTCTAGCTTTAGAGAATGGTTTTGAGGTTCCTTTTCACTTCAACATGTATTCAATCGAATCCCCATCGCACTTTTGAGGGATTAAAGTCATAGAAGCAGCACCCTTCACTTCTTTGCTCTTTGCCTTCTTCTTTGACTTAGCTGTTTTGACGTCTTTCTTGGTGATGACAGAAGGACTATCTAGAAGGTCTATAACAGTTGGCTCGTCAGGAGGTTCTTCCTAAAGATCAACTACCAATGTCTCTCCTGTGACAACATCGATGCACGAGACACGTGTGGGAGTTCCTCTAGTAGGAATGGCTTTGTAGTACACCTCCTTGTCAATGTACGAGAACAAGATTATCTTGCTGGGTGTGTCCATGATGGCACCAACCGTAGCCATAAACGGTCTTCCAAGAATCAACTGCGTACGAGATTTTGCACTCATCTCCACAACCTGAAAATCAGTAGGAACCAGGCAATCTCCTACGTTAACCAGCAAATCAGGGATTGTTCCATATCGAAGTGAGGTGGAACAGTCCGCGAATGTGATAGATGCCTTGGGAGGTCGAATATCAACTCCCAATCTTTCTGCAATTGCCCTTGACATAACATTAACGCTAGCCCCCCGAGTCAACAAGAGACTCTTTGAATTCAACTCCGGAGATAGAGCATGGAACGGAGAATATTCATGGGTCTTCGCTCTTGGTCAACTGTCTCAGCGGTAGTGAATTGTTTCTTGCCTTGATAAAGAGTACTTCGATCTCTTCCAGAGTTTCCCTACAATCTCGGAAGTGACTCAGCAGAGGGCGGTACTCTAGAGCTTCTTCAAAAGTCAGTGTGTGGGGAATCCTTCGTACCATCTTCTCGAAGCCAAACAGCTGCTTTGGAGAAATGTGGTCTCTGAGTTGTCTGGGAGGTATGGGGTATGGTATCTTAGGTTTGTAAACCCGTTCTGCAAGCAACTCGGGTTTCGTGTCAGTAATTGAACTGGTATCGACCGATACATGGGTGGTGTCGATCGATGCTTTCGCTCTGAAATCGTCCCTTGTAGAACTTTGGACGTGTGTCGATCGATACAAGGGAGTATCGGTCGACACAGGGATGGTTTTCGAAATCTCATCGTCATCCTCGGCATGAGTGACGTATTCGTTCTGTGAATGAATCATCAGTCCCTTGACAGTTGCTGCAGTCTGAGCTACCTGAGTTTCCAGCATCTTCTGCTGAATATTAATAGCGTCGATCATTCCACTCAGATCATTGTACATGACATCAATCTTCCCATTGAATTCCACAGTTAGCTTCTGCTGTCCTTAAATAAGTTGTTCAAACATAGATTCAATCTTGCTCTCAGAAGTTCTGGGTGGTGTGGGTGGGCGTTGATACATTTGATCCTGAGATCCAACTCCATCAATGTAGTTAACATATTCCGCTTCATCCTTTTCAGCAAGATGAACAGCCTTCTGATGCTTGCCCATCAACAAATTATGCACCGAATCCAGCTTCGCATACACTTTTGCAATATGCGATCCATCAACATCTCAATGCAGTCTTTTCCGCTCGAGATCAGCACTCTTGGCGCTATTTCTAGATGCCAAGTTTTCAATCAGCACATTAACATCATCAGGATACCTAGTGTTGAAGTTTCCATTGCTCGAAGCATCCAAAGCCATCTGATACCTCCAATCAATTCCTCTGTAGAAAGTACTCAGCAACTGAACCTGAGTGAACCCATGGTGCGGACAATCTCTCTGATATGACTTGAAACGAATCCAAGCAGCCTTGAGTGCTTCTGTTGGACCTTGAGAGAACTGAGAAATCTTGTTCCTGAGCTCTTCGGATCTTGCATCATCATAGAAATTATTCAGGAACGCTTTCTTCGTCTCATTCCATGTAGTCAGCGAACCAGAAGACAACTGATTCAGCCAATAAGCTGCATCCCCACTAAGAGAGTATGGGAAGAGCTTACAGAAGAGGTAATCATAGGATACTCCATGGCACTTGATGCTTGTAACCAAATCCTCAAACCTCTCAATGTGATCCATAGGGTGTTCATGAGAAAGACCATGAAAAAGATGCTGACCCACAAGAGTGTAGTATGCATGTTTCAGCTCAAAGTCATTCCTCTGAAATGGTGGAAGGCGAATCGCTGATCGATTGGCATAAAACTGATCAGGCCTGTTGTACTCACCAATCGTCCTACCGCGATTAATCACAGTTGTTAGAGCTACCGCGATTAATCACAGTTGTTAGAGGGGGATTTAGCACTCCCCGGTTTAACCCGGTTTGAGTTGAAATCAGCCCAACAATCGACTTCAAGGCCCATCAAGACCGATCTACGAAATAAAAGGAAGTTTCCTTTTAGTTGATAAAAAGAAGATTTTCTTTTATTGGAAAAAGGCAAATCCCGGAAAGAAAGGAGATTATCCTTATCGGCTTCAAGGAAAAAGGATAATTGCCAATACAAAGTCAAGAAGGAAAAGGAAGAGTTAAAGACTTCAAGACTTATAAATAGGGGAACCCCCTATTCATAATAATCATCAAAAAATC
>PKML01027392.1:0-15114 GCA_002933935.1 Eutrema yunnanense | reverse complement strand
CAACAGTTCGTATTTTCTAAGCCAAACTTTATGTTTGCCGAACTTCAACAGTTCGAATTTTCAAGTCAAACTATAAGTTTGCCGAACTTCAACAGTTCGAATTTTCAAGTCAAACTATAAGTTTGCCGAACTCCAACAGTTCGTATTTTCTAAGCCAAACTTTATGTTTGCCGAACTTCAACAGTTCGAATTTTCAAGTCAAACTTTACGTTTGCCGAGCTTCAACAGTTCGTATTTTTCAAGTCGAAACTTTATGTTTGCCGAACTCCAACAGTTCGTACTTTCAACCACAACGGTTTTCATATCGACGTCCTGGCCAGGCGATCGAATAAGTCGAGCTTAGCTCGCACGCATCCTCATGGTGCAATGGATAACACGCTTTCCACATTCAAAGCCGAGATCAGTCTTGCATTAACTTCTCAGATTATCCGAGCCAAATAAGCCGAGTCCGTCTCGCACACTCGGATTCAATGTGAGAAACCTAGAGCATATTAAGACGAGTTGTTCACGTACTCTTAAATTAAACTCTAAGGTCAAGCCGAACGTCCTTCCTCGCAAATTTAAGCCGATTTCTCAACAGTTGCAAAAATAGTAAGCCGATTCCTCAACAATCGCAAAAACAGTAAGCCGATTTCTCAACAATCGCAAAAACAATAAGCCAATCTACGATATGGATTGCCGACCTCGAACAGGTTCAGTCAAACTCATCCTCTTCACCCGGCTAAGACCGTACTTTTTACGGCACCAATGTGTACGACGAGTTTGAGAAGTTCGTATAAAAGTACGACTTCAAATATAGAAAGACACGAGTTAGAAAACGACTAAGTACAAAATTTGGATCCGCAAAATATCAATATTCATTTAAAAGCCCCCCGGACAAAATGGATACCGGACTTTAGAAACCCTCCGGTCCAAGAGGTCGAGTTATAAAAGCCCATTCAGGCAAAAGAAAAACTAAACATACTACAAAAAAAAGGAGACGGTTTAGACATTTTGCGTCCGCATCGCCTCAGTGCGATCCGCCGACATCGAGGCCTGGTTGGACCCGAACTCATCGAGGCCCGGAGGGACCTCGTTACCCATCGAGGTCGAAACCCCTGGATGTACGGAATCGGTGAAGGGCGAGACAATCAGATCCGCTTCAACCAGCTCGCAGAGATCGATCGAAGCATACTCCGCCGACTTTTCGATCTTAAGCTTCTCGAGTTTTTCGATGCGAGACGGCGGGACAATGATGCCGTGCTTCTTCTTGAGACTATCAGAAAAACCAAGGATCCCTTGTATTTGATTAACTGCAAGGAATGGCTTCTTTTCCAGGTCGATCGCCGACAGATGATCTTTGACCTTCTGCAGCCGAACTTGGCACTTTTCAGTCACCGCCTTCCTCTTCGCGATCTGCTGAGAACGGCCAGCTCGTAGTCGCGACGTTTCCGCAAACAGCTTTATCGAGAGCGCATCTTTCTCCAACTCCAGCTCGGCTTTAGATCTCTTCAATGCGGCAACCTCACGAGTCAGCTCGGCGACCGCGCGATCGCCTGCTTCCACCCTGTCCTCAGATACGTGGAGCTCTTTGCGGAGTTCCACAACTTGAACCCTCGCTTCAAGAGCCTTGCGACGGGAATCTCCAAGCTCGCGGTCATAAGACCCGACGATCTCGTTCGTCTGGGCGACCATCTGTCAAAACAACGAACATCAGAAACAAAGACTACAGAGAAAAAGGAACGAACTCAGAAAGGGGTATTTACCTCAGAAGTAGTCTGGGCTAACTTCCTGAAAGCCTCGGATTTGTGAAGGCAATCGAACGGAGGAAGAAAATCCGGGCCGAAGCTCACTCGCTGATACGTTTCGGCGTAGTCCCACGAGTCGGCCTCCGGATCCGACATTCGATGCCTCTTCGATCTCGGAGAACCATCCGACAGGACCACTGTATCCTCCTCAACCCGCTGAGGCTCGGTATCCCCTTCGCCACCTTCGGTACGCTCGGTACCGACTCCGGCGGTTGGGCCAGCAGCCTGCCGAGACCCCCTTTTCGCCTTTTTTCTTCTCTTCTTTTCAGCCGGAAGAGAAGTGTGTTCCCCAGCAGGAACCCGTTCCCCAGCAGGAACCTCTCCTTGGCCGATCTCTTCATTTTCAGCCGGCGCCTCGGGATTCGCCTGCTCGGCTCCCAAAGGGATGTCAGCGTCCATTTCGACATCCATCTCGGCAGATAGATCAGGGATATCGTCGAACTTCATCTTCCGTCTACGAGATGGGTTCGCTGTGGAAAAGAAAAAACAATACAGATAAAAAAAAAAAAAAAGAAATCACCGGACTGCGAAAAGAAGATCGTTGATATACCTTTAAGGGCTCTTTTTGCTTTTAGATCGAGCTTCTCTTGGTAGGCTTCAGGCCACCGAGCTTTCCCTGCCGCACTTAATTGCTTCACGTGGACAAAGGTGAATCCCGGCGTGGTGATAAAGAAGCCCGGTATGTGACGATCTGAAGAGAAAAAGGAAAAATATAACTTAGGCAAAATAGAGCACTAAAAAGAAATCAGGAACAAATATCTACCGATAGGTGTCCTCCACTGAGTTCGGTAACTCCCGTCCGGACGCTCAACGGAAGATTCGTCAATCTTCACAAAGAAGTATCAGGCGTTCCAGTTGTTAACCTTGCTCGGTTTATTCCCGGTAACAAGATCGGCTTTCGGCTTCGCATTAGCCGATATGTACCAAGGTTTCGCCTTCGACAGACTTACCCGAAACAACCTCTCGAAAATCTTAGCCGTAATAGGGATACCGCACTCCTCACCGAGAGAAAGAAGACCCATAAGGTTTATTACCGTGGCCGGCATTAACTGGGAGATCGCAATATGTCGTCTCTTACAGTACTTATAGAAGAGTTCGGGAATGGGAAATTGAAGCCCGCAGCTCCTGAAATACTCTTCGTAAACACAAATGTAACCGTCAGGAGCATCCCACGGACGGTCAGTCTCCTTCGGGATCTTGATAAGGATACCGTTCGGAGCATTGCATCTTTCCAAAGTAACTTGGACCGTCTCGGCCTTGGAACGAGACGGTCCAATATTCGCGGGCTTTTCGATCACCCGTCCGGTAGCCGACCTGAGAACATCACCCTGACAAACTTATGGCGATACAGCGTGATCGTCCGGACAGGCAGCATCATCGCCCTCCGCGAGCCGAGCTGCAAATTCCCGATCTGCCCGAATATGTTCGTCTGATTCAACAACTCCCTCTTCAAGTTCATCCTCATCAATAAGATGAGGAACTTCGATCGTAACCCTTGGATTACTCGGCCCGGCGGCAGCAACCCTGGAGCTACTTGCTTCACCACGACGCAAGTTATGTCTGAATAATTCTTGCATATCCGAGCTCGAAACAGAATCGTCCATGAAACGTCTAAGGTCTGGGAAGTCTTGATTCGGAGATCGGTCATCAACAGAAATAGAGTCACCTTCAGAGGTCATCTCGATCGGAAGAAAGAATTGATGAAGAACAACTTGAAAACTGATGAAGAACAGTTGAAGATCGGCCGGAAAGTTTGAAAATCTTCAAACAGATCGGAGAAATCACGGCGGAATAACGACCGGAAATCGAAAAAACATAAAAAATTCTAGAGAGAAGGGAGAGCGTTTAGAGAGAGAAAGAGGGATACCTTTTTGGAGAAAATAAGCAGAAGTGAGAAACGGAAGAAGTTTCGAGCGATATTTATAGAGAAAAAGTAATGATGACGATTCCTCGAAATTCGCGATCGAAAAAGACGAATCGCCACGTGACTCTTCGAATTCCACAGCAAGAGAAGACGAAGCGACGCCCCCTTCTCGAGAAAAATCTACCGAACTCGAACGTTCAGGACCGATATCAAAAACTCGCCGAGCCGGAAAGTTTGTGAAATCGATTCAACCATGAGAATCTCGATTTTAAGGGAATTCGCCGAACTCAAAATGAAATATGATCATATCGTACCGATCTCAGTCCTAACCGAGCTAAAGAATACTCCTCCGAAATTCACCGAACTCATAAACTCCCTCGCCGAACTAAGGGGGGGACCAATTGTTAGAGAGGGGATTAGCACCCCCTGGTTTAACTCGGTTCGAACCGAGACCGGTTCGATCAAGGCCGGTTTACGATGGTTCAGATCGAGGACAAGTCAGCCCGAAAACATTGGGCCGAGCTCGGAATCTCGCTAAAGCCCATCTCGGCTATTGATCTAGGCCCAGCGCGAGCCCAATCCGTTACGACAGATGAAAACCGGAATATTTTCCTTTTTCCGCAGATCTCGGAAAAGGAAATATTCCCTTCGATTTAATCTTCGAGGTATCAGGAAAATATCCTTATCTCAGAGATTAAACCGGAAGATTTCCTTCTCCGAATCGAACTAGGAAAAGGAAATACTCTCCCTTGGAACCGCCTCAAGACATTATAAATAGAGGAGAGGGCTCATTCTTCAACACATCTACAACTTCCGCAGAGACGAGAGAGAACACGAGAGAGCTCCTTTACCGATCTCAAGTTCTTTTGTCTTTGCCATCTTACTAAAACTCTGTTGTAACGCCGACCCTTGATCAATAAACGAGATTCCGATTAAAAAGTACTGTTTTACCCCTTTTGTGTGATTTACGGATCAAAACCAAGCGCTCGTTTAACGTTAATAGCTTGACTGTAACGCCTTTCAGGCTGGATAAGAGTGAGAGCTTGCACCAAAACAGGCTCCACAACTTGACATTACTAGCTTCAGAGTTTTGCTCAGCATGCCTTCCACGAACTCTTTTCCCTTCTCTTTCAGCTCCGAAGTAAGAAGAACTCTGGCCTTAGAGAATGGCTTCGAAGCTCCTTTGCACTTGACCTTATACTCAATCGAATTCCCATCACTTTTCTGCGGGATTAAAGTGACATGGGGATTCTCGACCTTTTTGCTCTTTGCCTTCTTCTTCTTGACAACTTTCTTGGGGACGCTGGGTGGTTCAGCTGAAATGTCTGCGACAGTAGGCTCAACAGGAGGCTTTTCCAAAAGATCAACTGCCAGCGACATTTCTGTAACAACCTCGATGCTAGAGACACGTGTGGGAGCACTCCTAGGGGGAATAACATCATAATAGACCCCTCCGTCAATGTAAGAGAAAGAGATTCTCTTATTAGGCGTGTCTATGATTGCGCCAGCAGTAGCCATAAACGGTCGTCCCAGGAGTATAGGCATACGAGATATCGCACTCATCTCCATAACCTGAAAATCAGTCGGCACTAGACAATCTCCTACTTTGACCAGCAAAGCAGAGATTGTACCGTATGGAAGTGAGGTGGAGTCGTTCGCGAGTGTGATAGATACCTCTGGTGATCGAATATCAACGCCCAACCGCTCTGCAATTGCCCTTGAGATGACATTGACACTAGCCCCTGAGTCAACGAGAGACTCTTTGAAATCAACTCTAGAGATAGAGCATGGAACCACAAATTTCCCTGGATCTTCCCTTTGGGTCAACTGTCTCAGTGGAGGTGTATCTCTAGCCTTAATGAAGAGTGCCTTAATCTCTTCCTCAGTTTCTCTGCAATCTTTGAAGTGACTTAGCAGAGGACGGCACTCTAGAGCTTCTTCAAAGGTTGATTCAGGGGAAATCCTTCGTACTATCTTCTCAAAGCCACGCAGCTGCTTTGGAGAGATAGGATCTCTGAGGTGTTTAGGAACAGGATCCAGCTTCTTGGGCTTGCGAACTCTTTCTTTGATCAGCTCAGGTGTTTTCACAATTTCTAGCTCGTTCAACGAGGGGTATCGATCGATACCAGGTAGGGTATCGATCGATACGCTTGCTCTTGAATCGTCTTTGAGAGATTTATCATCATCAAGGGGAAGCTCCACAATCAGCTTATCCAGCATAGCCTTGCATCTGGCGTCCTCTACCTCCTTCTTAGCTCTCCCAGCAGCTCTGGGGTAAGGTATCCTTGGTAGATAGACTCGTTCCGCAACTTCTTTAGGCACCACAGTCAACATCTCAAGTGTCTCCTCAGAAATCGCCTCAGTATCGACCGATACCAATGGGGTATCGATCGATACACGGGTTCTTGAATCCATTCGGGCATGTGTCTGAGCTGGTATCGATCGATACAAGGGAGTATCGATCGATGTCTTGGCGATTTCTAAATCATCTTCGAAATTTTCTGCACTTGAGCTGATCGCATTGACATGTTCATTGTGTGATTGAACCATCTTCCCTTTGACATTTGCTGCAGTCTGAGCTACTTGAGTTTCCAGCTGCATCTGATGAATACCAAGGGCATCGATCCTTCCACTCAGATCTTTGTACATGGCGTCCATCTTACCATTGAATGTCACTATGATCTGCTGCTGTCCTTGAACGAGCGTTTCAAGCATAGTCTCGATCTTGCTCTCAGGAGCTTTGGGTGGTGGGATTGGTACCCTCCTTGCTGAGCATTGTTGGTGAAGTTTCGATTGGCGTTGTATCCAAAACGCTGACCCTGAAAACCAGAACCACCAATGTAGTTAACATCTTCCACTTCATTCTCAGCAGCAAAGTGGACGGCCTTTGTTGTCTTTCCCAGCAGAAGACTGTGCATAGAATCCAGCTGAGCTTTAACTTCAGCGATCTGCGACCCATCCATGTTACCAGCCAGCTTCTTGCGCTCGAAGTCTGCGCTCTTGGTGCTACTACTAGATGCAAAGTTTTCAATCAACACATAAGCATCCTCAGGGTACCTGGTGTTGAAATTACCATTGCTCGAAGCGTCCAGAGCCATCTGATACCTCCAATCTACTCCTTTAAAGAAGATACCCAGCAGCTGCACATCAGAGTATCCGTGATGTGGACAATCTCTCTGATACGATCAGAATCTCGTCCAAGCAGCCTTGAACGCCTCAGTAGGTCCTTGAGAAAATTGGGAGATTTTATTCCTCAGATCGTGCATCATCGTAGAAGTTGATCAGGAAGGCTCTCTTAGTGTCCTCCCAAGTAGTTAGCGAACCAGGAGGTAGCAGCCTCAGCCAGTAGGTCGCATCTCCACCTAGAGAGTAGGGGAAGAGCTTGCAGAAGAGATAGTCGTAGGACACTCCATTGCTCTTTATGCTAGTGACCAAGTCCTCGAACTTCTCTACATGGTCCATCGGATGTTCATGAGGAAGACCATGAAAGAGTTGCTGTCCCATAAGAGCAAAGTAAGCAGGCTTCAGCTCAAAGTCATTCCTCTCAAACGCTGGAGGACGAATCACTGACCGATTGGCGAAAAACTGGTCAGGCCTGTTGTACTCACCAATCGTCCTTCCACGATTAACCACATCATTCCTCGCGTTCCCAGCGACATTCTCAGCGACAACATGAGCAGGGAACATGAGTATGACGATCCCCTCTCCATCCAGACGTTGTCCTTGCTCATTGCACAACCGACCTTCTTGGTCTCTGTAAGCACCAGCTGCATCACGAACCAACTGATTGTTGTTCATCTTAGTTGATTTCTTTGCTTTCCTGTTTGTGCGTTCCACAAGTGCTAGTTCCTCGAGTGACAGATCAACTAGTTCAGCGTTCTTGTTCCTTATGGTTTTTCGATTAGGCATGCACCTGAAAACAAAAACCAAAAATGTAAGTAACTGAAATATACGTAGGGTATCGACCGATACCTAAGGGTATCGATCGATACTCGGGCGATTTAGACGAATTTTTTAGCTAAAATCTAATGGCGAATTGAGTCCCCGGCAACGGCGCCAAATTTGATATACTCAAATTAATACCCTATTCATATACTAAAGCAATTGTCGTAGTATAGCTAGGGGTCGAACACAATGACTCACAGAAACACACAATAGATTATATAGATCCAAAATACGCTAAATCAGAAGATGTAAACAAAAACAAGTATGCAATTAAAAGTGTTGTAAATCAATGGAGGAAAATATAGGCCCGAGGTTTTTCTCAGGAAATCAATGAATGCAGCTAAATTAACTAACAGGATTCAGATTACGCACGGTTCTTGAACTCAAATCACTAAAATATAGCTAACCAACTCTCGTTGCGAAAACTATCTAAATCTAAATCCTAGGAATTCCAAATCGCTTTGCGAATCCTAAAGTCTAAATCAGCTTTAAAGTTCAGGTTTGATATGTTCACAAATCAATTAAACCAAATCTCTTTGCGAATAATCAATTTGCTCACCTAAGGTTCTATCAGGTAATTAATCGCACTCTCGTGCCTAATCAATTATCCTAAGATCTAAATTCCAGACTCGTCAACCTAGAATTAGCTTTGAGAACAACATATGGTGAAGAACTAATTCAGATAGTGAATCCTAAACAGATAATTAACATAGCATTCAAAGAAATTCTTTATGAGAAAACCCCAAACCTAAAGTGGATTTACTCAGACATGGTGAATGAAACAATCAACATAACTGAATAAATCATCAATAAAATATAAATAGTAACAAGAGGTTTTGAGATCTGATCTCGGACGAAGGGAGATTCAGACTTGTCTCTCTAAAACCAAAAGTAAAAATCAAAGTATAGAATAAAGCATAGCCAACAAAGTGGCTGTAAAAATCCTATAAATAACATAAATCACGAGTTGGGGTCTTCTTGTAATTATTAAAGACTTCTGGACCAATTTGCAATTCTTCAAGTCTTGGAAAACTTGCGGGTCGTGTCTTGCTCTGATGGATGTCGATCGATACCTGGTATCGATCGATGCTCGTCGTGAAATCAGGTACTCAGCAACACGACTTCAGCTTTTGCTCCAAACTGTTCCAGAAAGCTCCAATAATTCCAATAATGCTCCAAACGTGCTATAACCTGTAAAAGACTACAAAACACTAGAAAGACTCTATAAAAAGGACTTATATCATGGCTTAAACAGGGTAAAAACCATGATATATCAGAAACTTATTTTGGGTTTGGCTGCTAAGATATGGGATGGAGCTTAACTCAGATGGATGTCACCAATGCTTTTCTGCATAGTGACTTGGATAAAGAAATTTACATGTGTACCTCAGGGTTACACTCCAGCTTCCGGATCTTTACCTCCCAATCCAGTTTGCAGACTGCATAAATCCATTTATGGCCTGAAGCAAGCCTCACGTCAATGGTATAAATGTTTATCCAAGATTTTGCTCAATGATGGATTTCTGCAATCTCAGGCTGACAATACACTGTTTGTCAAACTAAAAGGTACATCATTCATAGCTCTCTTAGTCTATGTTGATGATATTTTAATTGTGAGTAACGATGATGGAGCAGTGGCGTCTGTTAAGACTTCTCTCGCTACTCATTTCAAGACTAAAGACCTCGGCCCATCAAGGTACTTTCTTGGTCTTGAAATTGCCCGTAACTCTACTGGTATATATGTTTCTCAAAGGAAATATTGCTTGAACTTGATTGAAGATTCATGACTTCTTGGATGTAAGTCGAAATCAGTTCCTATGGATCCCAAGGTTCCTCTCAGCAGGGAAACAAGAACTCTTCTTCCCGATGCAACTCCTTATAAAGAAGTGATTGGCAGGCTTCTCTACCTATGTATCACAAGACCGGACATAACTTTTGATGTTCATCGGTTGAGCCAGTTCATGTCTTGCCCCACTGATGTACATTTACAGGCTGCACAACATATCTTGAAGTATCTTAATTAAGAACAATCCTGGCCAAGGTTTATTCTACTAAGCTAATACAGTTTTGTGCTTGAATGGTTTTGCTGATGCAGATTGGGCTACTTGCCCATATACGAGGCGATCAGTCACTGGTCTTTGTGTGTTCCTTGGCACATCTCTTATCACATGGAAGTCCAAGAAACAAGACACGGTTAGTAGGAGTAGCACCGAGGCTGAATATAGAAGCATGGATGTTGCTACTGGAGAACTCCTTTGGCTTCACCAGTTACTAACTGATCTTCACATCCCTGTTTCCTCTCAAACCAAGATGTTCTGTGATAACAAATCAGCTCTGAACATTGCTAACAACCCAGCTTTCCATGAGCGTACTAAGCATGTTGAAGTTGACTGTCACACAACCCGAGATCAGGTTAAGAATGGTTTTTTGAAAGTTCTTCATGTTTCCACTTCAAACCAGCTTGCTGATATCTTGACCAAACCTTTGCATCTGGGTCCCTTATACTCCTTGCTTAGACGCATGTCTATCTCAAGCCTCTATCTCCCTACGGTTGCTTCGACTTGAGGGGGGGTGTATTAGCATATGTATATTAGGGTTGATGTAAATACTATATGTATTATGGTTAAGTCTCCTTTAGCTTAACTACTAGTATATATACTCTCTTTGTATAGTTTTACAGTTTACACAATTAATGAGAATTACATTTTCACTTTCTCTCTCATAAAGTCAATATATCTCTCTATTTATTCTCTTCATTACAAAATAAACATAACCTAGCTTGCCACCAATATCTCCGCCGCCATGAATCCTTTCTCTGCCATATATGCATGTGTCGTGTGGATCCACCAAAATTAATTCTATAAACTCAATTGTACTTTTACCGCTCTGACGGCCTACTCAAAATTGAGGTACATAATAACATACATACCAAATTGACATGAGTGATTGCGTTATAATGAACACTTTTTATAAACTCAATTGTACGATCTCTTTTTAATTGATTATTTTTGTAACATCCCTAAACCAGCCCAACTAGAAAAAGACCAACAAGGAAAAGCCCAACCAGAAACCCCTAACTCTAGAGTTCCCTCACCTCTATAAATAGAGAGAGCTCGTGGCAGTAAAGAAGCAGAGAGAAATCGCAGCGAATCCCTGTTGAAATCACCTCTGAGCAACCACCGTCGAACCACCTCGAAGGAGAAGCCATCGCAACCACCTAGAAGCAAAGGGAAGATAGATCAGACCGTTTTGGTAGAAAGGAGGAACGAATGGTCAAACCAGATCCAAACGATCTGAAACTTGGTGAGTACTTCCTTGAATCTCTAATCTATCCAACGCCGAAAGAGGATTGTTATTCGGAGTTTTGATATGAAAGTTATGGATGTTTTCCCATGCCTGATATGTGCAGTGTGGATCTGCGACCAGTGAGAAGAGAAACCGATCTGGAGGTTCGGTAGTGATCCGATCAAGATGATATTTGGTAAGGATGTTTGTTACCCTTAGATCTAAGTCTCTGTAATATATCTCAGTGTTATACTTTGTGGTTTGGAAGTTATGGTAGGTTTACCGAGATTGTTCTGCGTAGCGCACAGATTAGACCAGTCTAGCGAGTTGAGTTGTTGGGATAGGCAAATCAATATGGATCGACCTGAAACTTTGCAGAGATCATAGAGACACGTGGATCTAGCTCTCGGTTGAAGGATAACTGATTTGAGGCTCTGGAGCATCTGTAATCGTATTGTCAAATCAGTGGCTAAGGTGAGGATTAGATCTAGGCTTCCTTCATGTTCAGTTGTTCCTTTTTAGTGTGTTGAATCTAGATCTATTCAGGTTAGGGCGTGTTACGGAGTACGGACACGTTTTCAGTGTGCATATTGTTTGACCTGTATTTGATGAATAAAGAAAGCGTTAGATGAAGAACATGCATCCTTGTTTTATCACCATGTTGTGTGAATAATGCTTGTAGCTTAGTTAGAAATGAGGTCATCGTCACTGTGAAGGAATCAGTGGTATGATTTGATTGATGGACCCGAGACCAGCTGTGGTAGACTTCCAACGGGGTTAAAAGGAGCTTTTCCGAGCTTCAGGTTTGAGAAAAGGCCAGTGAGCCAAGTATGAGAAAAGGCCGGAGAGCCAGATGGATTCCTTTGCTTGTAAATTGATTGTGCGCTGGTAGAGCGTTATGTTTGATACGTGTGTAGATTTATACTTGGCATATTGGAAAGAAATAGTTGAATGTGTTGAGAGTGTAGATTTAGTTCTCACTGGATAATCCAAATTACTCATCTCTCTCCCTTCTTTTCAGGTGAGTCCGACGAGGACGAGTATGTGGAACTAGATGAGTGATTCCGGTGTGGTGTGCGATTTTGGGAGTTCGGAAGTTCTCTTTTGGGTTTTATTTGGCATTTCAGTTATTTCATTTAAAGACAATTATTCGTTATTTGCTTCGGATTCATATAAGATTTATGTTGGATTTTTAAGACGATTATTTGGAATTTAATAAGTATTATTTAGAAAGTAGATATTGTGTAATGAGTTATTGTTGTTAGCCGACACGTCGTCTTTACTGAGATAAAGAGGCGGGGCGGGGTCGAGGATGGCATTGCCAATTCGTCTGGTTCCTTCGGGAAGGCGGTCTCGGAGTGTCACAATTTTCTTCCTAGATTGAATGTTATTGCAAGTGGCATACTATCCCAAACCAAATTAGAAATCACTTCCAGTAACAGCTTACACACAAAAAAATGATTTAGTTTCTTCAGAAATATTTACAATGTTATTTCTATTTGACAGTTTTATGACCTGTAATAGTTTTATAAGTAATAAATTTCAAATATGGTCGGCAAAGAAAATGAGACTTGTCAGAATTCTTGGTTGTATAACTGGATATTCATCTTTGGTTTCCTAAGTTGTGATACAGATGATTACAAATTTGAAAATTGTCATGGAACCCTTTGAAGAGGCTGAAAAATAAGGAGGGGTTTGAGAGCTAAACGAGGAATGGGAGAGGAGAGGTGAGCAACTCTGGACAGGTTCTTTTACAATTGTGATTTGTATTTAGTTTTTCCTAAACTCATGTGATTCTGCTGGATGATTTCCTAGGGATAGAAATTGTCTAGATTAATGTTCTTTTTCTTTAATTGTTTGTTAAAAACTCAACATGATATCAGATGAATGATTTTTCTCGCATATAATCAGGTACGCAGGTGATTAATTGATCTCCCAAGCCGCCAAGGGTATGGATGCTCATACACATTGCACGAAACAAAGATCTTTAGACGTGAATCCCTTATCCCCGTCATCAGTAAGCTTTTGTTTGTTGTTCCCTTTTTTTTTTTTAATCCAGTCGTATAATTCTAAAAATTGTTCTTTCTTTAAACAAAGTATTTTTACCTATTGGTTTGGTTTATGCTAACTAATCTTATGATCTTCTTAGTTAAGTTTGCAGAGGCGAGTCGAGATGTCTTGCGTAAAGTTCTTAATGCTTAGACCAATGAGCTTCCAAACTTGTGGGCACACGTGAAGAAGAAGCATTGTTTTCTATTATTTGTTTTCTTGAGTTTTCTATATGAAGGTTTCTGGTTTAGGACCATTTTTTTTATATCCATATATGTAATATCTTTTTAAGACTCCTTTCAAGTTTATATGCTTCAACTGTTTTGCTCCCTAATAATTGTTCATTTTTGCGAATATACTTTTAGTTAAACGATGTCCAATTTATTGTAGGTCTTTGTAGTTATAAATTGCCACTCATTTTTCGTTTGTAGAAGATTCCTTTTGTATTGACATGGTCTATTGTTTACGCACTTAGACATGCTGATAGTATGTTGAGCTATGATTTTAATCTCGTGGGTTCTAATCCAGGTGTTCCAAACATCAATAGCACTACCAACCTGCAGAAGATGAACTTTTGGCCACCCAAAGCACGAGTTGAGAAAGTCTTTTAATGTAATTTTCAACGGTTCTGATTGGCTCTGCATGTTTTTAATTTGATCCCCAAATACTTATGAAGCTGTTGAAACCAATAGTAAAAATGTATTGGATTTGGTTGATGTCTGATTCTTGTCTGGTGTTCATGGCCTACAAGGGAAATTTCCATAAAAACCAATAATGATTTTCCCATTTTCAAGTATGAGTTTGTTTAAGTATTTGGTGTTATCCTAATATTTTAACAAGATCATAGAAGAAGCGTAGTAGATCTTTATAAGAACATGAGGAATGCTTGAAGTATTGTGTTATTACTATTTCCCTAGCTTAGAAAGTCTGCTGATTAGGTCTTATCACTATTGTGTTAACTGAGAATTGGGTTTTCTGGTTATTTCGGAATTGGGACATGTCATATGGAATTAAGCAGGTTCAAGTGTTGAAGCAGCTTCCACTTTGCTTATGTATTCGGCTAAAATTGTTTTGAATACAATTGGTTATCAAAGTGATGATACAATTGGTTAACAAAGTGAATACAATTTTCAAAGGTAACAAACAAATACGTATATCAATAAACATTACACAATATAGCAAGAAAATCAAATAATAAACAAAATTCTTGCGCGTTGCGCGAATATTCATCTAGTATGAATTAATAATTCCCTATTCTATCATATTTTTGCTACATATACAGCGATATTACACCATTCACATTCTCTAGTCAACAAATCGTTAGTTATACAAATATTACGTATTGTGTAGTTATTTAAATACACAAAATCTTAGAAAAATCCAGACTAAAATAATCATCACTTGAATTATAAGTCTCTCGTTCAATCATAAACTCGATAAATGTGTAATAGTGGATGAGTACTTTTTCATATTACTAATTTTTACATCATATATATAGCTGGTTGAAACAATTGGAAAAGGTGTCTAGCAAATACACATATCGAATAATGCAAAAAACACAAAAAAGCATAAACTAAAGCAAAAAAAGTGAGTCGTTCAAAATAAAAAGCAAAAACGTGTTAGTAAGAAGATTGATGAAAATATAAGAATGACCACCGTTAATAGAGAAGATTCATACATACAAAATAAGGTATGTATCTACACTTGTTTCTCATGTGTCTATTGGCCAAAGTATTGTGGTCGGGATCCTCTGTTCTTTTGGTTTTCGCTTTAGTAGGTGTCATATCTGGTGTATTCAGTTGGATAGAGCTTTTTGCTGGGTTTCTTTCCCTCGAAGAAAATCTGTAGTTTATTCTAGGTGCTTAATTTTTAGTCGATTATGGCTGTTTATCTAGTTTGCGTTTTGCAATTCAAGTATGTCGATGGTCCTTAAAGCATGCTTCATCGAAGCTAACTCTCCTGAAACAAAATTGACAAAGACAATCAAAGAAAGAGACCTTATCTTAATCATGAAAATTGTTATCTTGTTGTGTCAATAGTATTAAAATCTCGTCATTTGATGGGAATTGTTAATCTTTTTCAGACTCAAAACAAAACATTTTTTGATATCTCCAATGCATCATCAAAGAAATATGTTGTCATTAAAATATTGGTGCAGGAAAAACTATTGTTTTTTTTTGTATT
>PKML01027373.1:66026-77793 GCA_002933935.1 Eutrema yunnanense | reverse complement strand
ACGCCACACAAGTCCCGACAAGGAACTGATATCGATCGACACCCTACGCAACACTTGGTATCGATCGACACGACACGACTCAAGTCTATCACCTCGATACTCTACAACTCGAGTCTATCCACAAGGGACTAGTATCGATCGATACCACATGGTATCGATCGATGCTACCTACGAATCACAGCATCCTACGCGAGTTCTCAACACAGAAATCGCCACAACCACACACGGAAAGCATCAACCAGCTTAACAAACATCACACAAGGCTTACATGCTAACCTTTGGTCCCAACTCACCTTTTGCTACAATGGATCGAGCTCCAAAACGATCTTTCCAAACTCAAGATCGACCTCCTTCCAAAACCAAGCTTCTTTCAAGCTCAACTTTCCTTCCGATCTCGCAAGATCACGCTTACCACGCTTTCTTCTCACTTTTCTCCGTCTCTCCCTCCTTCTCTCTCTCCCTCGACTTTTCTCCACCTTTCTCGACCTTTCCATCGTCTTATCCTCCAACATGCACCTTTTTATACTCGAAGAAGAAAGAGAAGAAGAAGATAACTACGAGCAAAACCCGGCTGGTATCGATCGATACTGACCGGTATCGATCGATACTGGCCTCTTCCGGACACGGGCATTACACAAAGTATCTAGTGGAGAAATTATTATGAGTACTGGATCCGGAAGTGTCATCATCGAGACAAAGCTGGGTCAGAGAACTCTAAGAGATGTATTTCTAGTTCCAAGGATTGACAGAAACCTACTCAGTGTTGGACAGTTGGTAGGGATTGGATATAAGGTGTTATTTGATAACAATAAGGGAATCATAATGGACAGAGATTACAACAAGATCATTGAAGTTCCAATGAGTGGAACTAACTTTCCACTAAGCTCATCAATCGTTGAGAAAAGGTATTCAGAATGCAGAATGCAAGACAAGAGTTCCTATATCACAAAAAACACACAAACGGAGAAGCAGAATGCAAGTAACAAAATTCAGAAATTTGTGAAAGAGAAAGAAAAATCACCCGTGAAATCAATGGTTGAAGAGAATTCCAGCAAGAGGGAGCCAGAAGACAATGATTCTACACAAAACTCATCAAATTTAGTTTGTACGAAAGAGAATCAGAAAAAGAATCAAGGGAAAGAGGGAGCACATTTAGAAAAGAAAAATGAAAAGATTCAGCACAAGGAAACTGTTAAACCAGGAAAAGTAAAGGAGAATGAACAGATGAGGGAGAAATCAATCTTACCCACAAATTATGGAAAATTTGCAAAGAAGACTTTGCTTTATCAAGGAGAACTCGTAGAGAAGCAGAACACTAGTGAAATTGATTCTGAGAGGCAGAATCCAGCTAAAATCCGGAAACTAATCAGCATTAAAAATTCAGAGGAAAGACTCCATAAAGGAGAAGTTTGTATCAAGAGGGAGATGAAACAATGAAACATAGGTTTCCTGTGATGCAGAATATGCTCTGTAAAGTAACGTTGATAGAGTGATATCCTTCTAGAGACTCTCTGTGAGTCTTAAGATGGATGAATCAGAGTCTAGGAGATAGTACAGGGAAGAATGACCACCTCTAAGAACAAGGACTCAATGCCAATAACAATGGCGTAAGAGAGAGATATGAGATTAAAAAAATATTCTTCTGATTACTTTTTGCAAAATGCCAAATACCAGTACATAAAGCAGAAAGCAGAAATCAGAAACCAGCACAGTCACACGTGACTTGTTGCTGGGATTAAACCAAAATACAAATCAAACTTAAACCGAAAGTAAACCTGGTATAGAAGCCAGTCAACGTTTATTTGAAAATGTAGAGAAACTGATATGTGTGATATCCTATCACAATACTTCCCTGTTCAAGAACAACTTTGTCCTCAAGGTTGAAAGTCTGGAAACCGAGAGATGAAGTCTTGATAGAACTCCCAAGAAGCTTTGTCATCGGGGAGTCCTTTCCACCTGATCAGGACCTTTGTTACAGCTTTGTTCTGGCGACGCCCCATCTTGGTCTCGAGAATTGCAGCAGGTTCCCTAGCTGAACCCGTATCAGTGAGGTATTGTGGTAGCTCGGGTGTGGTCGTGGGCGGGTTGGGACAGAGCTTAAGCTGACTGACATGGAACACATTGTGAATGCTTGCCTCGGCAGGAAGCTCTAGTTTGTAAGCGACAGCGCCAATCCTGTCGGAGATGCGAAAGGGTCCGTAAAATCGAGGTGAGAGTTTGTGAGGGACCTTTCTGTTCTTGAGTGAGTGATGGCGGTATGGTTGGAGTTTGAGATACACATAGGCACCCACTGGAAATTCACGGGATGAACGGTGTGCGTCAGCTTGCTGTCGCATTCGATTCTGTGCGCGGAGCAAGTGAAACTTGAGCATGGAGATGATCTCTTCCCGAGAGCGCAGCGACTTGTCAACCGTATCAGATGAGCTCTCACTAGGTAGGTATGGAAGGTGAGTCGGAGGAGGTTGTCCATAAATAACCTCAAAAGGGGTGCTCTGTATTGTTGAGTGAAATGTGGTGTTGTACCACCATTCCGCAAGTGGGAGCCATTTGCTCCAAGTGTGAGGGGCGTCGGAAGTCATACACCGGAGATACGTCTCAAGAGTTTTGTTGGTGATCTCGGTCTGTCCGTCAGTTTGTGGATGGTAGGACGTGGAGAACTTGAGGTTGACGCCATGAACGCGGAACAACTCCTTCCACACTTCGCTGAGAGAGGTGGGATCACGGTCACTGATTATGTCTTTAGGTATCCCGTGTAACTTAAAGACATTGTCCATGTAGGCCTGGGCAACATCCAGAGCGGTGTAGGGATGTGATAGGGCAATGAAGTGTGCGTTTTTGCTCATTCGATCAAAGACCACCAGGATGCAATGTTTGTTGGGAAAGGGAGGCAAACCCTCGATGAAATCTAGGCTGATAGATTCCCAAACCCCAGCAGGTATTGGTAAAGGTTGAAGATGACCGGGCTTCGCAGCCAGATCGTATTTGTTGCGCTAACAAACAGAACAATTGTGGATGTAATTCTGAATTTCGACGGTCATTCTAGGCCAGTAAAACACATATTGTATTCGGCGGAGTGTGGCGTCACGTCCTGAGTGTCCCCCGACGGCAGAGTCATGTAGCCACTGAAAAATCTGGAGTTTCAGATCTGCATCATTACCAATTACCAACTTTCCTTTGCGACGGAGCTCGTTGTTAACGAAAGAGAAGGCTGGGTGAGAGGATTTATTCTTCTGCAATTTTGTAATGAGCTTTTGGAGGAGTGGATCAGTCCGCCAGATGTGTTGAATGGCTGGAAGTAAGGTTTGGTCCACGGTGGAGAATGTCAAGTGCAGTAGCTGTGAACCAGAGAGGCGAGAGAGAGCGTCCGCGGCGACATTCTCCTTCCCCTGTTTATACTGAATTTCGAAATTGTACCCCATAAGCTTTGAGAGCCACATGTGTTGAAATGGAGTATTCACTTTCTGGTCCAACAAAAACTTTATGCTCTTTTGATCGGTCTTGATGATGAATGGCATGTGCTCTAAGTATGCGCTCCACGTATGGACAGCATGTACCACATCAAGAAGTTCCTTTTCATAGACCGAAAGGGATTGGTGACGGGGACCTAAGGCGCGGCTGATGTAGCAGATAGGGTGATGTTCCTGCATAAGGACAGCGCCTATCCCGGTGTTTGAAGCGTCAGTCTCAACAATAAATGGTTTCTCGAAGTCCGGCAATGCGAGAGTGGGGGATGACATGAGAGCTAGCTTCAATGTATCAAAGGCAGATTGAGCCTTGGGACTCCATGAAAATCCGTCCTTCTTGAGCAGAGATGTAAGGGGCCTGGCAATAATGCTATAGCCACGAATGAACCGGCGGTAGTAGTTAGCCAGTCCCAAGAAGCTACGTAGATGTTTATGTGTTGTAGAAGATGGCCATTTCTCGATTGCTTCGATCTTCTGTGGGTCGGTACTAACACCTTGCGCAGAGATGAAGTGACCGAGATACTCAAAAACTGTTGCGCCAAAAGTACATTTAGAGGGCTTCAAGTATAGTTGTTGATGTCGAAGGATCCCAAAGACCGTGTTGAGATGTTGTAGATGAAGATCCCAAGTTGGGCTGTATACTAAAATATCATAGAAGAAGACCAAGAGAAATTTCCGAGAGATGTCTTGGAACACGTGGTTCATGAGTCCTTGGAACGTGCAAGGGGCATTGGTGAGGTCAAAGGGCATCACGAGGTATTCGTAGTGACCAGCGTGCGTTTTGAAGGCAGTCTTGTAAATATCTTGCGGAGACATACGTAGTTGATGAAAACCAGCTCGTAGATCAAGCTTGGAGAAGTACTTCAAACCTCCTAATTCATCCAAGAGATCCTCTAGTAATGGGATAGGGTACTTGTCTTTGATAGTTTGATTGTTCAAACCCCGATAGTCCACACATAACCGCCAAGACCCATCTTTCTTCTTCACAAGTACAATAGGGGATGCATAAGGACTTGAACTATACTGTATTATACCTTGCTGCAACATCTCTTTAACCATCTTGTCAATAACATCTTTCTGTAAGGAAGAGTAACGGTAAGGTCTTTGGTTTATGGGATTCGAACCAGCTTCAACAGGGATCTTGTGATCGAAACCATCCCTGAATGGTGGGAGGTCTGTTGGCTCCACGAAAAGGTCTGCAAAGGTAGCCAGCAATGATTGGACTGCGGGATCTTCAGATTTCTCAGTTCCACTGGTGATTATGTTTGATAAGAACGCCTCTGGCTCTAAAGGTTGATCCGTGCCACCATCTTCTAGTTTCCTGATTCGTAGAAGGGCAATATGAGGCTCTTGAAGTAGTAATTTGTTTAGGCTGCTCCCTTTAACCACTTTACAGCCTGATTTTGTTACTCCCCGCAGCACATGCTTCACCCCGCCAAAGGTAAATTCCATCCTCAAATTCAGAAAATCCCATATTATAGGTCCCAAAGTGCATAGCCATTGGACTCCAAGCACCAAATCGCAACACTCCAAAGGGATTGTTCTGATTACTGTAGAGAAATCGTAACCTTGCACTTTCCAGGAGAAGTTACTACACTTGTATGATGACATGAGTTGGCTGCCAAGGGCTTCGGAGACCGGCATTGGTCTGACTGCTTCAAGCCTGCAACCGAGCTCTTTAGCCAAAGCTAAATCCAAGAAGTTATGTGTGCTGCCCGGGTCAACGAGAATGTAGATCTTTCGCTTCCCGTACTGTCCCACGACACGCATACAATTATATCATGTTGAACCATTTAGTGCTTTGACTGAGATTGTTAAGATCTTGTCACTGTCATCCTCTGTAGCATCCAGAACCTGGGCTGGTTCAGTAGCGGTAAACTCAGTTACCTCGTCATCATCGGAGGATAGACCTTAATCTCCTTCCAATAAATAAATCTGGGACCGTCGATGCTTCAGGTGATGTCCGGGTGAATAAGGCTCCTCACAAAACATGCATAATCCTTTTGATCTTCTGTCTTGCATTTCTTCGTAAGTGAACTTCCTCGGGGTCTTGTCTGTGTTTTGCCGTGGAGGGAAAGGAGATTTGAAAACTGCATGTTTGCCGGATTCGGGTGTTGGGAGTAGTGCATTCCGTTGTTGGAACTGTTGGTTCTGTCTCGGAAATGGATTGAATGGAGCTCTGTTTGGCTTCGCCGGAGTGTGAGAAAGCGATGATTCGTGAAGCTTGGCAATCCTCGCGGCTGCAGCTACTGTTCTGATATCAAACTGTCGAGTGTGATACGCCAGATGGGGACTCATATTGGATAGGAAAATACTGAGGGCGCTGCTAGCAGGCAGAGCAATCCGTGTTCGTATGTTTTCAAAGTTTTCCAAGTAACCTTCTACTGGTTCGTGGCCTTGTTTCAGACTCACCAGTTCAGCCAATGGATCATCAAATAGCTCGCTGAACCTCGCAGAAATGGCCATCACGTAGTCAGTCCACGAGGGAGGGAGCCCATACCTTTCTGCCATGAAGTTGTGGTGCCATTGGAGACCTCTTCCTGACAAGTGCAGAGCTGCTAGCCTCACCTTCAGATCGGATGGTGTGCCATCGAGATCGAAGAACTGCTCACACCTGAAAATCCAGCCATGCAAATCCGACCCGTCGAAGCCTGGGAAACCAATTTTGGAGAGCCTCGTTGCGAGTCCATTAGGTAACAGAGAAGACCCATCTTTAGCGGTGACTCTGTTGGTCAAACCGCCATCAACCCCACTCAGACCCATCTGATCTGGTGACTGGAACATCTCCGGAGAGACTCCAACTGGAGGCGATGGACCTTTTCTGACCATACTCTGCTCAACCCCACTCAGATCCGGTGGATCTGGTAACTGGAACGTCCCCTGGTGCGGGACTCCAACTGGAGGTGATGAGCTTGAGGTTCCATGGTTCTGGTCATGTTGTTGCTTTGAAGATCCGTGAGAGAAATAGTTAAAGATCATTGATTCGAGCTTGCTGAATCTGGTTTCAAGGGAATCGGTTCTGGCTTGTTGATCTTCAAGCTTCTTCTCTTGTAGGAGACGAGCCTCTTCCGCCTGCTCCATCGTTTGTTTTTCTTGCAGTCTTGTTTCCACCATGATTGTTGCTTCCAGAGATCTGAGCAAATCTCTAATACCAATGAAACAGAGGTTTCCTGTGATGCATAATGTGTTCGGTAAAGTAACGTTGATAGAGTGATATCCTTCTAGAGACTCTCCGTGAGTCTTAAGATGGATGAATCAGAGTCTAGGAGATAGTACAGGGAAGAAGGACCACCTCTAAGAACAAGGACTCGATGCCAATAACAATGGCGTAAGAGAGAGATATGAGATTAAGAAAATATTCTTTTGATTACCTTTTAGCAAAATGCCAAATACCAGTACATAAAGCAGAAAGTAGAAAACAGAAATCAGCACAGTCACACGTGACTTGTTGCTTGGATTAAACCAAAATACAAATCAAACTTAAAGCGAGAGTAAACCTGGTATAGAAACCAGTCACCGTTTATTTGAAAATGCAGAGAAACTGATATGTGTGATATCCTATCACACCAGCCTATCGTTCAAGTTATATTATCAAAGCGGATAGATCTAGAAATTCACTCCAGGGACGAGCGGCGATGGAGATCTCGACTGTGCGGTTTCTTTGAAGCCTGAAATCACTTGATTCGCTATTGTTGCTCTGGATTCCAGAAAACTTCTGAAACCCTAGATCCTTTCGAGTGCGAGTAGTTTGTGAGAAGAAAGGAGGAGCAAGTCAAACTGATTCATGCGTTGGATTGAATAAAAAGAATAAAAAAGAAGTGGAAGATTTGGGTGCGTTGGATTGAATCTTATCAACGGTGGAAAAGCATGATCCTAGTCTTTATTGAGTAACCAATGAGAAATCAAGAAAAAAGATTAAGAAGAGTATTTTTTTTTTTTTTTNTTTCTTAATTATTTTTAATACTATATATTTTAAAATAATAATCAATTCATATATATTTTAAAAACAAATATATTCAAAATCTTGCTATATTTTCACTATAATTTATTATATTTTATTTGAATATATATCAAAACAAAAGTTGAAAATATTTTACTAATTTTATAAAAAGTTAAATACAAGAAAACTATTTTTTTTTAAGAGTTCGTACACTAACCACAAAAACTAGAGTCATTTAACGGTGCATATTAGAGTTATGTTTTCAAGATTATAAGTTTTTTACGGGTTAGTCCGAATAATATTTTAGTTCAATGTAAAACGGGTTAAATAGAACCATTAGTTAGCTATATTGTAAAATTCAGAAAAAGCAATTTTTAAAAAAATTCAAAACAATTTCTTGAAAAAAATTACTCCGCGCTATAATTAGCGCGGGTTAAATCCTAGTATGCATGATTAGAGAAACCTATGATTTATCAATACATAGAAACGTTTTCTAGAAATTCTTATTTCAAGTTTATTATTTCTTCCGCTATTCTGAGTTCAATTTAGGGTTCTTCGTTTACACACCACAAATCCAACAAAAACATTACTTATGGATTTCTGTTGACAAGTCTTAAAAAATATTATTGGAATAGGCTTCGAAGAGAGCGTTTGATTTGTCATGGAAACTGGAAACCAAATCTTGCTGGAAATGTTTTTTAAAATTATTATTCTCCAATTCAAAACCAATGGACGATGCAGGGATTGGTGTATTTTATATTCAACATTATTTGTTTTATGAAGTATGGTCAGGTCTAAGGTCTTATTAAACCGAAAGCTACAAGATACTCTTTACAAGAAGTATCCAGAATAATGGAGTTGTGGGTTTATAAATGAGTCTTTCTTATACGTTAACAAGATTCTACACAAGGACTAGCAATGTGAGTGCATTAACAAACAAAAAAATGAAGAGAGAAGTCTTTTTTGGCAAGTCTCTGATACGTCTGCTTCTGCGTCTTAACCAAGTCTCTGCCTCCCAATACCACGTCTAATTGTTCGGCTGATGGCTCACAGAATATGCATCTTCACTAGCTAGTATCCAAAATAATGGAGATGTGGGTGTTATAAATGAGTCTTTCTTATACGTTAACAAGATTCTCCACAAGGATCAGTAAAGAAAGGTGATACGAGATGATGGTTAGGGTTGGTTAGGGTGTTTTAGTTAATGAGTTTTTGTGTTTTCTTTTATGAATTAGGTTTTGGTATTTTCCTTTCTATGTTAAAGTATTTTTTTTTTTTTGCATTAGGGTTTTGATGAAATTGTATCAAGGCCGATATAAAGGTCTTTATTGTTTAATGAAAAGGAAACATCCAAGAATTAATTTTAATCTCCAAGAGATATTAAGGTTAACAGGAAGCTTAGTCTAAATCTTCTATCTATTTCTTACGTGAACAAAGATTCATATCAATTTGGCATCAGAGCCGTCTGATTCAGTGGGCCGGGGACGCTGACTCAATTGCAACACAACTAGTGAAACTGATGGAGGTGGTGCAAGCCATGAACGAGAAATTAGTCCGGTGGTTGCTTGTATTTTCGGAGCCAACAGAGCCTAACCACACCATGGTGTTAGAAGCTGCAACTACGGTGGTTGAGGCGAAGCAACCGGAGCTTCAAAACCAGGAGCCTGACCATACAACGGTGTTAAAAGCTGAAGTGCCGGAGGCTGAGATGAAGCAATCAATGCCTCAAAACCCTAAAGCAGTAGCGATACCAACTGTTGCTTCTTACGTCGAATCTAGATCGTTGATGGAAGCGATGACATAGAGAAATCAATCAAACCCTGGAAGGTTTTTTTAGGTTTCAGGTCAAGTAGGTGATATCTCTACAAAGGAAGCAAAATTTTGTGGTGATCAATTGCAGGTTATGGCACGTTCTTTTGCAGTACAAGGGAATCATCTTGAGCAGCAAAGTTGGAGCTTGAGGACAAGCTCCGAGTCGAAGAGGGAAGTAATGATACGAGATGATGGTTATGGTTGGTTAGGGTGTTTTAGTTAATGAGTTTTTGTGTTTTCTTTTATGAATTAGGTTTTGGTATTTTCCTTTCTATGTTAAAGTCTTTTCTTTTTGCATTAGTGTTATGATTAAGTTGTATCAAGGCCTATATAAAGGTCTTTAATGATTAATGAAAAGAGAACTTCCAAGAATTAACCTTAATCTCCAAAGAGAGACTAGGGTTAATATGAAGCTTAGTCTAAATTGTGAGAATCAGATTTCACACATATCGCGCATATATCGCAGATCGGTGAAATCAGTTTAGAGTTTAGGAGAATTATTTTATTAAAATCATAGATGTGCCCTAAAAATAGGGGTCAAGTTGAACGTAGTTCTTGTTACAGAGAAAATAGTAGATGATTTTCAGATGATTAAGAAAGAGGCGATGACCTCCTTATTTATAAGTCTTGAGGTTGGTCGATCTTCTTTTTCCTTCTTGAATTTGTATTGGCGATTATCATTTTTTTCACGAAGTCGATAAGGATAACTTTCTTTTTTTTCTCGGGATTTGCATTTATCAAATAAAAGGAGATCTTCCTTTTATTTCGTAAGTCGGCCTTGATGGGTTTGAGACTGGTAGTTGGGATGATTTTAATTCAAACTGGGTTAAACCGGGGAGTGTTAAACTCACTTCCAATAATAAGTCCCCCCCTCAGTTCGGCGAATGAGTATTTTTTAGTTCGGCGAAGTTCATGGAGAAATTTTTAGCTCAGTTGGAATTGAGGTCAACATCTTGTCTTGAGCTTTGTAAATGATTTTGGCGTCGGTGGTTGACTTGAGATTTGACTCGGCGTCTTTCCTGCAAAAATGACTAAAGACGCGAGATTGAACTCGGCTTTTGATCCTGCAAATGATAGATTGAGCTCGAGGCTGAGCTCGACGTTGTTAGTTTGGTGCGAGGTCGGACTCGGTTTATCCTACGAACGAAGTTTAAGCTCGGTCTTGATACTTTGTGCAAGACTGCGAGGTCGGCGAGCTGTGATTGCGAGCTGCCCAATTGTAAGGTCGGTGAGTTGCGACTGCGAGTTGCCATACTGCGAGGTCGGCGAGCTGCGAGGTTGGAGTGCCGCGGCTGAGAGATTGGAGAGCCGCGACTGCGAGATCGGCGTGCTGTGAGGTCGGCGAGTTGTGACTGCGAGGTCGACGAACTGCGATAGCTGCGACTGCGAGGCCGACGAGCTGCGACTGCGAGGCCGACGAGCTTCGACTGCGAGCTACTTCACTGCGAGGTCGACGAGCTGCGACCGCAAGCTGCCTAACTGCGCATTAGGCGATATGTCTGATTGAGAGGTAGGTGGGCGTCTCTCTCTTTTCTTTTTTTTTTTGACGAGTACGCTCTCGAATTGAAGATCGTGGTAAGATCGGAAATCCATGTCGGTGATTGGAGAATTGTTGATCTTAATCGGTAAACATGATGAGATTTTCACGTTGTCTTCGAGTTTCTGATTTCTTGGGTTTAAAAATAATTCTCCATAACCCTCCAATTTTTCTTGGCCCCTTCCTTCTAGCGCCAATTGTGAAAACCAGATTTCACAGATATCGTAGATCGGTGAAATCAGTTTAGGGCTTAGGAAAATTATTTTATTAGAATCATAGATGTGCGTGTGATAGCTGCGTACGTACCCAAAAAATAGGGATCAAGCCGAACGTAGTTCTTGTTACAGAGAAAATAGTAGATGATTTTCAGATGATTAAGAATGAGGCGATGGCCTCCTTATTTATAAGTCTTGAGGTCGGTCGGTCGATCTTCATTTTCATTCTTGAATTTATATTGGCGATTATCTTTTTTTCCAAAAGTCGATAAGGATAACTTCCTTTTTCTCGGGATTTGCCTTTATCAAATAAAATGAGATCTTTCTTTTATTTCTTAAGTCGGCCTTGATGGGTTTGAGACTGGTAGTTGGGCTGATTTTTATTCAAACCGAGTTAAACTGGAGAAGTGCTAAACTCACCTCCAACATAAATGTTCTATCTATTTCTTACGTGAACAAAAGGTTCATATCAAAAGGCTTTACATTTTGTCATTTTCGGGTGAGTGCAAAATAAAAATAAAAAAATGAAGAGAGACAGTTCTTCTAAAGTCAATGAAACAATTAGGAATGATTAAACTCACCAAGTCTTTTGTCTCTGTCGCTTTCACTCTTGACTTGCTCCTTCAACATCACCACTTGCATTTTTATGGTTTATTGAATCGCTTATCTCCTCAGCACAAACCAAGCCCAGAAAAAGAAACTTTATTCAGATATCAGTCATGTTCTCACCAAGACTAATGTTTCTGTCCTTTTCATTCTTGACTTAGTCCTTTAGACAATTCCTACATTATCTCTTTTT
>PKML01027373.1:40009-61485 GCA_002933935.1 Eutrema yunnanense | reverse complement strand
TGAAGATTCTGGTACTCAGAAATTCACTGTGGCAAAATTTATGCAGTACCAGATGGTGGATTCAAGACCACTGATGGAACAAGTCGATGAGGTGCAGAGGCTCCTTCACGACATTCATGTTGAGGGAATGCGGCTGTGTGAAACCTATCAGGGATGCTGCATCATTGAGAAGCTTCCTCCTGGTTGGACATACTTCAAAAATTACCTCAGGCTGAAGAAAAAGAAGAAGAGCCTTGAAGATTTGGTTGTTAAGCTCCGCGTAGAGTCTACGAATCGAGAACAACAGATTGGCGTAGGTGTAAAGATTCGCGAACACAATGCGAATATGGTTGAACACCAAAACAACAATCAAGGCAAGTGGCAGAACAAAGGACGCCTAAACAAAGGTAAAGGGAAGATGCCACCAAAGAACTTCCAGAAGTTCAAGAACAAGAATGGTCAGAATGGTCAGACTTCTCAAAGGTTCTTGGGAATGTGTAACTTCTGTGGAAAGCAAGGACATAAATCCTTCGAGTGTCGCAGCAAGAAGGCTCAAGTGAACTTGACTGAAGCCGAACCTCTAGGTTTAATTCACACAGACTTATGTGATTTAAAATACATTCAAACTAGAGGTGATAAGAAATATGTTGTGACCTTCATAGACACATCTATCTACTGCGCAGTAAAGATGAAGCCTTGGAAAAATTTAAAGAGTACAAGCTGGAAGTTGAAAACCAACTTGGTAAGACCATAAAAATGGTTAGAAGTGATAGAGGAGGAGAATATAATGAACCATTTGATGCATTCTGTAGAGCACATGACATTATTCATCAAACGACTGCTCCGTACTCACCGAAATCCAACGGAGTTGCTGAAAGAAAGAACAGAACTCTCAAGGAAATGATGAATGCAATGTTGCAGGAATCTGGGTTAGCCCAGAACATGTGGGGGGAAGCTCTGCTTACCTCAAATTATATCCTGAACAAAATTCCACACAAAGTCACAGGGAAAACTCCTTATGAACTTTGGAAAGGTAATGTACCTTCGTATAAATACCTGAAAGTGTGGGGGTGCCTGGCAAAAGTTGCAGTTCCACTTCCGAAAAAGGTCACCATCGGACCTAATACGGTAGAATGCATCTTTATCGGATATGCGCATAAAAGTAGTGCCTATCGGTTTCTGGTACATAAATCAGATATACCAGACATTCATGTAAACACGATAATGGAGTCAAGGAATGCGTCCTTCTTCGAAAATGTGTTTCCGTGTAAGGATAGAGGAAATCCTAAATGAACTCGTGATGAACGAGATGCTAGCAATGAGGCAAGCACTTCAGGCACTTCTACAAACGAAGAAAAAGAAGAAGAAGTTGAACCTAGACGAAGCAAGAGAGCTCGTAAAGAAAAGACATTCGGCTCTGAGTTCATAATGGCATTCCTCGCGGAAAGTGGTCCAAGAACTTTCATGGAAGCAATGTCTACACCCGATGCACCTTTCTGGAAGGAGGCATCTAACAGTGAAATCAACTCAATTATGCAAAATCATACTTATGAGTTGGTAGATCTACCTCAAGGCTGCAAACCTCTTGGGTGTAAATAGGTCTTCACCACAAAGCTAAAAATCGATGGCTCTATAGACAAGTATAAGGCCAGACTTGTGGTACACGGATTTTGTCAAAAGGAAAGACTAGATTTCTTTGACACTTATTCTCCGGTGACGAGAATAACTTCGATTCGTATGCTGATTGGAATCGCAGCTTTAAGAAACCTTGAAATACATCAGATGGATGTCAAGACTGCTTTCCTAAATGGAGATTTAGAGGAAGATATTTATATGAACCAACCTGAGGGTTATGTTGCTCCCGGACAAGAGAAGAAAATATGCAGACTTGTGAAATCGCTATACGGACTCAAGCAAGCTCCGAAGCAATGGCATGAAAAGTTTGACATGGTAATGAAGTCAAATGGCTTTCACATCAATAAATGTGATAAGTGCATCTATATCAAAAGTACTTCACATGGATATGTGTTGTTGTGTTTGTACGTAGATGATATGCTCATCATGGGAAGCAACAAAGACATAATCAATCAAACGAAGAATATGCTTAGTGGAAAGTTTGATATGAAAGACATGGGATTAGCGGATGTAATTCTAGGGATTAAGATTATTCGAAATTCAAAAGGAATAATTTTGTCTCAAGACCATTACGCTACCAAAATCCTAGAGAGGTTTAAGACCTACTCAAATGGGACTGCAAAAACTCCGCTTGATCCTCAACTTCATTTGACAAAGAATTCAGGTGAAGCCGTGTCACAAGTGGAGTATGCAAGAATCATCGGAAGTCTTATGTACTTGACGAATTGTACTAGACCAGATTTAGCACACTCAGTAAATGTACTAAGTCGTTATACGAGTAATCCAGGTCATACTCATTGGAGGGCTATAACTAGGGTATTAAATTATCTACGATACACTAAAAGTTATGGGCTGCACTTCGGTAAAGAACCAGCAGTTCTGGAAGGGTATAGTGATACCAATTGGATTTCAGATTCCAGAAACTCCAAATCCACGAGTGGATATGTCTTTACTCTTGCTGGTGCAGCAATATCCTGGAAATCTTCCAAACAAACACTCTTGGCCAGATCAACCATGTAGTCAGAGTTTATAGCTTTAGACAAAGCTGCAGAGAAAGCAGAATGGCTTCGAAACTTTCTGGAAGATATCCCGGTGTGGGAAAAACCAGTGCCAGCATTACGTGTACACTGTGATAGTCAGTCGGCTATCTCTCGGGCACTGAGTCACATAAGAAGACGACATAAAACCATTAGACAATTGATCTCAACTGGTGTACTTACGATAGATTACATCAAGTCGACTGATAACTTAGCAGATCCGTTCACCAAAAGTTTGCCGCGAGATCAAATTGTAAAATCATCAAAGGAATGGGTTTAAAGCCTATCGACAAAGATGACGTTTGACAGATACCCCACCTATGTGACTGGAGATCCCAAGATCTAGGTTCAAAGGGAAAACAAATTTGAACTGATTCGAAATTGAGCACTGTGAGACTATGTCTCTTCCCAGTTCCTAGGATGATAAAACAGTGCTACTTGTGAATATTGAGGATAAGCGTTGGCTTTTAATGATTGCATAGCTTTGTAATAGTGGAGTGTGACATGATACTTCTGAAAACAAGCTGATAACAGATCACCTAGTGAGTGTGAAATGAGGGCCGTTTCTAGGAGAATGAAAGAGAAGGCTATATTCTCCAAGTTCACTCATGAAAAACCAGGAATGTTCAAGGCCAAAATGAACACAATAGAGAACAAAGTTCTACGAGAAAATGTCGTTGTGCGATACATGTTGTCTAAGTTTACATCAAAATCTGGGTGGTTCAAGACATCATGTTCACCTCCTGGCCGAGTAAACCTGACATATATTAAAAATGATTGGTTCAAAGCTGAAAAACGCTACCTCTCATATATAGTTACATTTTCGTATACTCTCGAAAGTCTGTCTACGTCTAGTCAAGTCTAGTCAAGTATGTCTAGTAAAGTCTAGTATGTTCAATTTTCATATGTTTAGAATCATTTCTATTCATGTGGGGGATTGTTGGAACAAATTTTTTATCAAAGCTTGTGGGCTTGATAAAATTGTGTTTGTGTGAAAAGAAATGAGTTAAGCCCATTCAAATGAAATGTTTTCATTGGCTATAACTATTCGTGGGAAGAGCAAAATTCCCACATTGCTAGTTGAGAAATGTTTTCTCTTGAATATATATGGAGTGGTCGTATCATCTTATAGGTGTCGATCGATACCCCTTGGTATCGATCGATGCTTGACGGGTTTTGGGCTTTAGATCGAGCAATTGATTTTTTGGGCCGATTTTAAAATCACAGCCGTCTAGAATATTCTGCAGAATATTCTGTACTTGTTAATCAAGCCTGTGAAAAACCCTAGCCTCTCTCCTATATATATTGGCCGATTTTCACCAGAAAAATCATCCTCTGAAACACTAAAAACACATCCTAAAATTTCTAGCAAAGGTTCCTTCAATTCCCTACTGCTTACAGTAAGTCGTTATTCGAGAGTATCGTAGTATAATGTTCGACTGATCTGCTATCGAGTGTTTGCGATAACAGATTCCTTTGGTTGTATCTTGGGACTCATGGATCTATTATAAACTGTCGCACTACGGAAGATTCTTTGAGTTAAGGAAAGAAATTCATCTCGCCTCCATTGATTTATTTATGTTTCATCGCTTTATAAATCTCTTGTTTCCTTAACGTTTATTTATGTATTCGTGATTAAATCTAATTCTGTCTATTGTGCGAATTTTTGGTCCTACAGAAACTAATTTCAGTAGAACATACCTTTGAAACAGCATAATCTAACGAAGCTCATGTCTTTTTCTTTTGTCTCTAGGCATCGGATTCGCTTGCGGATCCTTGGGTTAGTTTCTGACCCAAAAACTTTCCAACTGTATTAGATCTCCCAATAACTCAATATACTTTTCTGTTTTCTAGGATCAGTTGCAACAGGTCTTCTCATTTTCATGGTATTTTCATTAGGCCTACGAAAGAGAAAAACTTCACATCATCCGAGATACCAGAACCTAAAGGCGCTACTACAATTAAAACAGTATAATTATGCAGAAGTAAAGAAAATTACAAAATCATTTTCACACACAGTTGGGAAATGAGGATTTGGAACTGTCTATGGAGGAAACCTCTGCGATGGTCGTAAGGTTGCGGTGAAAATCTTGAAGGATTTTAAGGGCAATGGTGAAGACTTCATCAACGAAGTCGCAAGCATGAGCCAAACATCTCATGTTAACATTGTTTCTCTACTTGGTTTTTGCTATGAAGGGTCCAAAAGAGCAATTATATATGAGTTTCTAGAGAATGGGTCTTTGGATCAGTTCATATCTAGAAAGAAGCCATTGGATCTGGATGTGACTACACTATATGGAATTGCACTAGCTGTTGCTCGGGGACTTGAGTACTTGCACCATGGATGCAAAACAAGGATTGTGCATTTTGACATCAAACCCCAAAATGTACTATTAGATGACAACCTCTGCCCTAAAGTCTCGGACTTTGGCCTCGCTAAGCTCTGTGAAAAAAGAGAAAGCGTATTGTCCTTGCTAGACGCAAGAGGAACAATAGGTTACATTGCACCTGAGGTGTTCTCAGGAATGTACGGAAGAGTCTCTCACAAGTCAGATGTTTATAGCTATGGAATGTTGGTCCTCGAGATGATCGGAGTAAGGAACAAAGAAACAGTAAAAACCACTGCTTCTAACTCTAGTTCGACTTACTTTCCAGATTGGATCTATAAGGATCTTGAAAATGGAGAGCAAATATGGGAATTTGGTGATGAAATAACTAGAGTGGAGGAAGAGATTGCAAAGAAGATGACCTTGGTGGGTCTCTGGTGTATTCAGCCATGTCCATCAAATCGTCCACCGATGAACAAAGTTGTTGAGATGATGGAAGGAAGTTTGGATTCTCTTGAAGTCGCTCCTAAGCCTTCTTTACATTTGTCTGCAGCGCCACTTGCAGAATCTTCTTGGCTTTCAGAAGAGAATTCAAGCTACTCCGACGTATTGATATGATCCACAAGTTGAAAATTTCGTATACTTGGTGTAACCATGTTAAGATAATTGTATTAGACTACTTGAATATCCAAAACTGTTGGAGTAAGCTTGTCCTATCTAGTTGAAGCAATTGAAGAAGAAGATTTTAGATTGAGAAATTGAAATGACTTTCACGAGATCTGCAAAGAAAGAAGAAGATGATAAGGTTAATAAGAAAATATCATGCAATTAGAATATTGCTTTCTTTTAATTAGGAAATTATTTAGTTATTCCTTTTAGGTTTAGAATAAGGCAATTTCCCTTTAACAAAATTGTTAAGGCTTTATGCTATAAATATGCATGATTAGAGAAACCTATGATTTATCAATACAGAGAAACATTTTCTAGAAATTCTTATTTCAAGTTTATTATTTCTTCCGCTATTCTGAGGTCAATTTAGGGTTCTTCGTTTACACACCACAAATCCAACATGGTATCAGAGCCAAGGTTGATGGAGTAAAAATCCTAGCAACATAATATCACAATTCATCACAAGAAACCACAAGCAACGACAAGTTCACAAAAGATGGAATCAAGCACAACACAAATTATTCCTGTGTTTGATGGGAAAAACTTCAGCCTATGGATCAAGAGGATGAAGACAATACTAAGGTCTAGATCTCTATGGACTATTGTTTCAGAAGGAATTCCAAAAGCACCAGAAATCAATAAGATACCGACGAAGGAGGAACTTAAATCGGTAAAGGAGTGGGAAGAATTAGAAGTCAAGGATCAGCTTGCCTTACAACTTATTCACAGCGCCTTGAGCGAAGAAATTCTTGGAGGAAGAGTCTCTGATGAAGAATCAGCCAAAGCGGCATGGGATTTACTGCATACAGAATACAAGGGAGATCCAAAAACCTCACAAATCAGACTACAAAGGCTAAGAGGAACTTTCTAGAGTGTAAAACAGAAAGAGAAGGAAACACTAAGGGAATTCATGAAGCGGATTACTGAACTAAACAATGAGATGAAATCATATGGAGATATTATGCCTGAAGAGTATTTGGTGTCAAAAGTTCTATCTTCTTTGACAACCAAGTATGATCCTTATGTGGGAGTGATAGAGCAAACCAAGGATTTGCAAACAATCACTATGCAAGAATTAATAAACGCATTACAAATGCAAGAAAACAGACTTGAAGATAGAGACGAAAACAGTTCAGAAGAAGGGGCATTCTATGCAAGGTTTAAGAAGCCAGTTCAGAAGAGTCGAGGGACAAATCAAAATTTGTCTGCAGCGCCACTTGTAGAATCTTCTTGGCTTTCAGAAGAGAATTCAAGCTACTCCGAGGTATTGATATGATCCACAAGTTGAAAATTTCGTATACATGGTGTAACCATGTTAAGATAATTGTATTAGACTACTTGAATATCCAAAACATTACTTATGGATTTCTGTTGACAAGTCTTAAAAAATATTATTGGAATAGGCTTCGAAGAGAGCGTTTGATTTGTCATGGAAACTGGAAACCAAATCTTGCTAGAAATGTTTTTTTAAATTATTATTCTCCAATTCAAAACCAATGGACGATGCAGGGATTGGTGTATTTTATATTCAACATTATTTGTTTTATGAACAATGGTCAGGTCTAAGGTCTTATTAAACCGAAAGCTACAAGATACTCTTTACAAGAAGTATCCAGAATAATGGAGTTGTGGGTTTATAAATGAGTCTTTCTTATACGTTAACAAGATTCTACACAAGGACTAGCAATGTGAGTGCATTAACAAACAAAAAAATGAAGAGAGAAGTCTTTTTTGGCAAGTCTCTGATACGTCTGCTTCTGCGTCTTAGCCAAGTCTCTGCCTCCCAATACCACGTCTAATTGTTCGGCTGATGGCTCACAGAATATGCATCTTCACTAGCTAGTATCCAAAATAATGGAGATGTGGGTGTTATAAATGATTCTTTCTTATACGTTAACAAGATTCTCCACAAGGATCAGTAAAGAAAGGTGATACGAGATGATGGTTAGGGTTGGTTAGGGTGTTTTAGTTAATGAGTTTTTGTGTTTTCTTTTATGAATTAGGTTTTGGTATTTTCCTTTCTATGTTAAAGTATTTTTTTTTTGCATTAGGGTTTTGATGAAATTGTATCAAGGCCTATATAAAGGTCTTTATTGTTTAATGAAAAGGAAACATCCAAGAATTAACTTTAATCTCCAAGAGATATTAGAGTTAACAGGAAGCTTAGTCTAAATCTTCTATCTATTTCTTACGTGAACAAAGATTCATATCAATTTGGTATCAGAGCCGTCTGATTCAGTGGGCCGGGGACGGTGACTCAATTGCAACACAACTAGCGAAACTGATGGAGGTGGTGCAAGCCATGAACGAGAAATTAGTCCGGTGGTTGCTTGTATTTTCGGAGCCAACAGAGCCTAACCACACCATGGTGTTAGAAGCTGCAACTACGGTGGTTGAGGCGAAGCAACCGGAGCTTCAAAACCAGGAGCCTGGCCATACAACGGTGTTAAAAGCTGAAGTGCCGGAGGCTGAGATGAAGCAATCAATGCCTCAAAACCCTAAAGTAGTAGCGATACCAACTGTTGCTTCTTACGTCGAATCTAGATCGTTGATGGAAGCGATGACATAGAGAAATCAATCAAACCCTGGAAGGTTTTTTAAGGTTTCAAGTCAAGTAGGTGATATCTCTACAAAGGAAGCAAAATTTTGTGGTGATCAAAGTACAAGGGAATCATCTTGAGCAGCAAAGTTGGAGCTTGAGGACAAGCTCCGAGTCGAAGAGGGAAGTAATGATACGAGATGATGGTTATGGTTGGTTAGGGTGTTTTAGTTAATGAGTTTTTGTGTTTTCTTTTATGAATTAGGTTTTGGTATTTTCCTTTCTATGTTAAAGTCTTTTCTTTTTGCATTAGTGTTATGATTAAGTTGTATCAAGGCCTATATAAAGGTCTTTAATGATTAATGAAAAGAGAACTTCCAAGAATTAACCTTAATCTCCAAAGAGAGACTAGGGTTAATAGGAAGCTTAGTCTAAATTGTGAGAATCAGATTTCACACATATCGCAGATTGGTGAAATCAGTTTAGAGTTTAGGAGAATTATTTTATTAAAATCATAGATGTGCCCTAAAAATAGGGATCAAGTTGAACGTAGTTCTTGTTACAGAGAAAATAGTAGATGATTTTCAGATGATTAAGAAAGAGGCGATGACCTCCTTATTTATAAGTCTTGAGGTCGGTCGATCTTCTTTTTCCTTCTTGAATTTGTATTGGCGATTATCATTTTTTTCACGAAGTCGATAAGGATAACTTTCTTTTTTCTCGGAATTTGCATTTATCAAATAAAAGGAGATCTTCCTTTTATTTTGTAAGTCGGCCATGATGGGTTTGAGACTGGTAGTTGGGCTGATTTTAATTCAAACCGGGTTAAACCGGGGAGTGTTAAACTCACTTCCAATAATAAGCCCCCCCCCCCCTCAGTTCGGCGAATGAGTATTTTTTAGTTCGGCGAAGTTCATGGAGAATTTTTTAGCTCAGTTGGAATTGAGGTCAGCATCTTGGCTTGAGCTTTGTAAATGATTTTGGCGTCGGCGGTTGACTTGAGATTTGACTCGGCGTCGTTCCTGCAAAAATGACTAAAGACGCGAGATTGAACTCAGCTTTTGATCCTGTAAATGATAGATTGAGCTCGAGGCTGAGCTCGACGTTGTTAGTTTGGTGCGAGGTCGGACTCGGCTTATCCTACGAACGAAGTTTAAGCTCGGTCTTGATACTTTGTGCAAGATTGCGAGGTCGGCGAGCTGTGATTGCGAGCTGCCCAATTGTAAGGTCGGCGAGTTGCGACTGCGAGTTGCCATACTGCGAGGTCGGCGAGCTGCGAGGTTGGAGAGCCGCGGCTGAGAGATTGGAGAGCCGCGACTGCGANTCGAGTTTTCAGATATAATTTCAGGTATATTATTGGTATTTCGAGTATACTTTTTTCTTGAACTGTTTCGGATTTTCGGATATATTTTAGGTATTTTGGGTAATAAATACCCGAAACCAAGATCCGAAAAAATTTGGGTATTGTATTTTCCGGTTCCTAAACCTTTCTACCCGAAACCGAACGGTACCGAACCGAAATCATATCGGTATCTATATGGATCTTTAACTTCTCTACCCGAATTAGTCATAACCGAATGGTTCCTATCTGAAACCGAAACGAATATCCGAACGGAAAAGGCTAATCAAAACCAAGCAAAAAAAAACTAAGTATTTTTTTATATCTTTCTATAACGAAGCAAAAAAAAAATATATTTTTTTAAATAATTTAATATCCTGATTGTCTACCAGTCTATTCGAAGACTAAGTCAACCTAACCCAAAGAAACTTCAAAGAAATTTCCGTTTGGACATAAATTTCCAGATAAACAATATATAAAAAGAAACCTTAGTTTTCTTTTCCTTCTTCCAACTCATGGAAAACCAAGACTTAGACAAAAACCATTCACCTATTCCTCATCTGTCTTTTATCTCTTCTTCTTCTTCATCCTCTTTTGTTCATCTCTAAAGGCAAGAAGAAAAAAAAAACAGAGGAGAGAGAGAACCATGATCAACCTTTCTCTGTCTCTGACAAAATCTTTGTCCTATATAACCATATGGATGCTCTTTGTGATCCCCTCTTGTGTTCACTCAGTTGATGAGCGTCACAAACACTGCGATTCTACGTTTATCTGCGGAAACCAGATAAAACTCTTTTATCCCTTTTGGACATCTGACAGAGAAGAGTGCGGTCACCCAGATTTCAAGGTCATCTGCAGCGACGGTTTTGCAGAGCTTAACATCTCCTCGGTTAAGTTCAGAATCCTCGATATGAACTATGAAGATGAAAGCATAACACTAGCAAGAATGGATTATCACAACAATCTTTGTCCCCAGTACCCTGAGAATGTAACAATCAACCTCGATGTCCTTCCATTTTCTCCCGACACCATGGTGGCAATACTTTATTACAAGTGCTCTGAGCCAAGGGTAGTTTTCCCTCCCAATTTTCACATTAGAAATCTTAACTGTGAGGATGATATTGGTGGGCAAAGTTACTTTGTCTCTTCCGCTTCACATTCTTGGGATAGAGCTATCTTAGATGAGTCAAGTTCATCGTGTGAAAGAAATGTCAGTATTCCAGTCTCTCGATCTGCCTTGAGGATAGAAGAGGAAAATCCGACTCTGGAGAATATAAAGAAGGCTCTTGACAAGGGTTTCAAACTTAGCTTTAACAGCCACTGTTCGCGATGCTTTACATCAGGGGGATCTTGTGGATATAGTCAGAGCTCGGGGGGATTCGTTTGCTATTGTTGGGACGAGCCTCATGAGCATACTTGCGATTCTGAGACAGGAAAGACGAGCAAAGACAGCAAAGACAACAAAGACAGCAAAGACAGCGAAGGTGTCTATTCTTTTCCTTTCAAGGAACCTGATTTCAGTTAATCTGAATCTAATTAGCTAATCTTCTTCCACAAGAACCAGATTCTCACTTCCTTTTATCTAACATAAATATGATTTACATTCCTTTTCTGATGACCATCTAGAGAAACTCCCTTGACTTTCAAGCTTTGTTTCAATCACGATTCTAAGTTATGTCTTGAGTTTGAACTGACATTTTTCTTATGGTATTTGTTCGTGCAGGTCTCTCCAAAAAAGCAAAATTAGGTAGGTGTCTATTCTTTTCCTTTCAAGGAAACTAATTTCAATAGAACATACCTTTGAAACAGCATAATCTAACGAAGCTCATGTCTTTTTCTTTTGTCTCTAGGCATCGTATTCGCTTGCGGATTCTTGGGTGCGTTTCTGACCCAAAAACTTTCCAACTGTATTAGATCTCCCAATAACTCAATATATTTTTCTGTTTTCTAGGATCAGTTGCAACAGGTCTTCTCATTTTCATGGTATTTTCATTAGGCCTTCGAAAGAGAACAACTTCACATCATCCGAGATACCAGAACCTAAAGGCGCTACTACAACTAAAACAGTACAATTATGCAGAAGTGAAGAAAATTACAAAATCATTTTCACACACAGTTGGGAAAGGAGGATTTGGAACTGTCTATGGAGGAAACCTCTGCGGTGGTCGTAAGGTTGCGGTGAAACTTTTGAAGGATTTTAAGGACAATGGTGAAGACTTCATCAACGAAGTCGCAAGCATGAGCCAAACATCTCATGTTAACATTGTTTCTCTACTTGGTTTTTGCTATGAAGGGTCCAAAAGAGCAATTATATATGAGTTTCTAGAGAATGGGTCTTTGGATCAGTTCATCTCTAGAAAGAAGCCATTGAATCTGGATGTGACTACACTATATGGAATTGCACTAGGGGTTGCTCGGGGACTTGAGTACTTGCACCATGGATGCAAAACAAGGATTGTGCATTTTGACATCAAACCCCAAAACGTACTGTTAGATGACAATTTATGTCCTAAAGTCTCGGACTTTGGCCTCGCTAAGCTATGCGAGAAAAGAGAAAGCATCTTGTCATTGCTAGACACAAGAGGAACTATAGGTTACATTGCACCCGAGGTGTTCTCAAGAATGTATGGCAGAGTCTCCCACAAGTCAGATGTTTATAGCTACGGAATGTTGGTCCTCGAGATGATTGGAGCAAGGAACAAAGAAACAGTAGAAAACGCTGCTTCTAACTCTAGTTCGGCTTACTTTCCAGATTGGATATATAAGGATCTTGAAAATGGAGAGCAAATATGGAAATTTGGTGATGAAATAACTAGAGTGGAGGAAGAGATTGCAAAGAAGATGACCTTGGTGGGTCTCTGGTGTATTCAGCCATGTCCATCAAATCGTCCACCGATGAACAAAGTTGTTGAGATGATGGAAGGAAGTTTGGATTCTCTTGAAGTCGCTCCTAAGCCTTCTTTACATTTGTCTGCACCACTTGCAGAATCTTCTTGGCTTTCAGAAGAGAATTCAAGCTACTCCGAGGTATTGATATGATCCACAAGTTGAAAATTTCGTATACTTGGTGTAACCATGTTAAGATAATTGTATTAGACTACTTGAATATCCAAAACTGTTGGAGTAAGCTTGTCCTATCTAGTTGAAGCAATTGAATAAGAAGATTTTGGATTGAGAAATTGAAATGACTTTCACGAGATCTGCAAAGAAAGAAGAAGATGATAAGGTTAATAAGAAAATATTCTGCAATTAGAATATTGCTTTCTTTTAATTAGGAAATTATTTAGTTATTCCTTTTAGGTTTAGAATAAGGCAATTTCCCTTTAACAAAATTGTTAAGGCTTTATGCTATAAATATGCATGATTAGAGAAACCTATGATTTATCAATACAGAGAAAAGTTTTCAAGAAATTCTTATTTCAAGTTTATTATTTCTTCCGCTATTCTGAGTTCAATTTAGGGTTCTTCGTTTACACACCACAAATCCAACAGGTATTCTCTGGAATGTACAGCAGAGTCTCTCACAAGTCAGATGTTTATAGCTATGGAATGTTGGTCCTCGAGATGATCGGAGTAAGGAACAAAGAAACAGTAAAAACCACTGCTTCTAACTCTAGTTCGACTTACTTTCCAGATTGGATCTATAAGGATCTTGAAAATGGAGAGCAAATATGGAAATTTGGTGATGAAATAACTAGAGTGGAGGAAGAGATTGCAAAGAAGATGACCTTGGTGGGTCTCTGGTGTATTCAGCCATGTCCATCAAATCGTCCACCGATGAACAAAGTTGTTGAGATGATGGAAGGAAGTTTGGATTCTCTTGAAGTCGCTCCTAAGTCTTCTTTACATTTGTCTGCACCGCTTGCAAAATCTTCTTGGCTTTCAGAAGAGAATTCAAGCTACTCCGAGGTATTGATATGATCCACAAGTTGAAAATTTCGTATACTTGGTGTAACCATGTTAAGATAATTGTATTAGACTACTTGAATATCCAAAACATTACTTCTGGATTTCTGTTGACAAGTCTTAAAAAATATTATTGGAATAGGCTTCGAAGAGAGCGTTTGATTTGTCATGGAAACTGGAAACCAAATCTTGCTAGAAATGTTTTTTAAAATTATTATTCTCCAATTCAAAACCAATGGACGATGCAGGGATTGGTGTATTTTATATTCAACATTATTTGTTTTATGAACAATGGTGAGGTCTAAGGTCTTATTAAACCGAAAGCTACTGATATTCATGCATTTTACATGTTTAAGCATATATTTTACTTAAGAGTTTTGTGCTATTTGCATGCATAATCACGGTTGTGTCTTGCATTTAGGTCTCATTTAGAGTTTATGACATTTGCATTAGGTCCTAGTGAGTTCTTGCATTCATTTGGAGTGTTTTTAGGTGTTTTGGAGACATTTGGGATGATTGGAGTGGTTGAGCATCAAGAGAAGGAAGAGCTCATCCGACACGGCGGAACGATGTGGCTGGACGGAAGCCTTCCGATCTGAATCAGGTTCAATGATCTTTATGGAAGTTGTAGAGGAGTGAGTTATCTGTCCATAAAAGTTGGAATCAAGTCATTCGGACATGCGGTTTGAGAGATATGGCTGATTTACCGGAGACATGTCATCAATACCGAGGTCACTGGTCGGTGTAACTGCTCGGTGTGGAAACAGAGAGAAAATTCCCTTAGTACCGATGTACAATACCGATTTGTGACATCGGTATTGAAGGGTCTCCACTCCGAATTAGCCTCAGTAGTCTTCATCAAAGTTGTACAGGAGTGAATCAGCTTTACACAGGAGTTTGAATCGGGTTATTTAAACATATGGATAGGGAGATAAGACGGATTTACTGAAGGTATATCCGTCTGGCCGAGAGAAGATGAAACCGTCCAAATAACCGGAAAAACGAAGACCTTCCCGTGCCCAGTTTAATCTGATGTCTTCATGAAAGTCATAGAAAATCGAGCTGACTTTCATTGAGTGGTGGTTTCATGTCATTCCGATCTGCCGTTCAAGAGATATGGCAAATATAGCAAGGACGTGTCTGTCTGACATCCTAACGAGTTATGCTCCAAATACGACGTCTGAAAGATCAACCCAGACGAAGGGTTTCCACTCCGATTCAGATTCTGAGTTCTTCCTAGAAGTTTTAGATAATTGAGTTGGCTGTCTTCTGAAGTTAGATTCGAGTCATTTGGTTGCGAGGTTCAGGAGTTATGGCTGATTCACTGACGACGTATCCAGGTTTCGGCCGGGTCAATACCCGGTTTGTCCCGGGTTGACCCGGTCCGACCCCATTTACTATAAAAACCATTTTACCTAATTTTTGCCACTTATCCTCTTTTTGGTCTAAAAACTCTTTTTTCCTTAGAGAGAGTTCTTAGATTTTTGTAAGAGAGATCTTCTATTTTTATGCAATCTAGTAGTTGTTTTCATCGAATCTCTCCTTCTTATCTTCTTTTCTTGTTGATTATCTAAGATCCATCCATGAATTCTTCTCTTATCAAAATCGATTTAGAGGTGTTCTTCATGGGTCTTGAGTAGTCATTTTAGGATCTTGAGATGGGTTAGATTTAGGAGATTCAAGGCATGATCTAAGGTGTTTAGGATTAGATTATCTATTATCCTTCTTTGTTTAATGTTCTTATTGCTAAATCTAGCTTGAGGGAGTGGATTTAGATCATAAGCATTTCATGCACACCAAGTGTATGATGAAATGCCTTGATCAATTATTCAAAGGATTTATGTTCTTAGCCTATGAGAATAGTTGTCTAAGGCATATTTTTGGTTGATCTAGTTTATATTCTCAATGCATGTTGATTGATAATTCACAAATGAGAGTTTGCTAATGAATTTGATAATTAACATAGTGATTAGTGCCTTGAAAGAGGACTAATCAAGATTAGAGATCATAAACCTAGGGATAGCTTGTTTGTGTGAATGAATGCCTTGGATCATGCTTTGGTTGCCTAATATCGATTACCCCATCTTAGGATTCGCTTTGCTTATTGCTTTTACATCTTGCTTAATTTCTTATTACTTGTTTAAACTTGATACTTAATCAAAAACCCCTTTTATTAGCTTAACTCATTTAATGCCTTGCATTCTTAGTGTTTAGGACTACTTCCCAATATTGGATTCGATAACCTCTTACTACATCGGTTAGAGGGTATTGATACCTCCTTGGATTGCAAAATCATAGTATCAGCTACAAGATACTCTTTACAAGAAGTATCCAGAATAATGGAGTTGTGTGTTTATAAATGAGTCTTTCTTATACGTTAACAAGATTCTACACAAGGACTAGCAATGTGAGTGCATTAACAAACAAAAAAATGAAGAGAGAAGTCTTTTTTAACAAGTCTCTGACACGTCTGCTTCTGCGTCTTAGCCAAGTCTCTGCCTCCCAATACCACGTCTAATTGTTCGGCTGATGGCTCACAGAATATGCATCTTCACTAGCTAGTATCCAAAATAATGGAGATGTGGGTGTTATAAATGAGTCTTTCTTATACGTTAACAGGATTCTTCACAAGGACCAGTAAAGACAGGTGATACGAGATGATGGTTAGGGTTGGTTAGGGTGTTTTAGTTAATGAGTTTTTGTGTTTTTTTTTATGAATTAGGTTTTGGTATTTTCCTTTCTATGTTAAAGTCTTTTCTTTTTGTATTAGGGTTATGATGAAATTGTATCAAGGCCTATATAATAAAGGTCTTTATTGTTTAATGAAAAGGAAACTTCCAAGAATTAACTTTAATCTCCAAGAGATATTAGGGTTAACAGGAAGCTTAGTCTAAATCTTCTATCTATTTCTTACGTGAACAAATATTTATATCAATTTGGTATCAGAGCCGTCTGATTCAATGGGTCGGGGACGGTGACTCAATTGCAACACAACTAGCGAAACTGATGGAGGTGGTGCAAGCCATGAACGAGAAATTAGTCCGGTGGTTGCTTGTATTTTCGGAGCCAACAGAGCCTAACCACACCATGGTGTTAGAAGCTGCAACTACGGTGGTTGAGGCGAAGCAACCGGAGCTTCAAAACCAGGAGCCTGACCATACAACAGTGTTAAAAGCTGAAGTGCCGGAGGCTGAGACGAAGCAATCAAAGCCTCAGAACCCTAAAGTAGTAGCAATACCAACTGTTGCTTCTTACGTCGAATCTAGATCGTTGATGGAAGCGATGACATAGAGAAATCAATCAAACCCTGGAAGGTTTTTTAAGGTTTCAAGTCAAGTAGGTGATATCTCTACAAAGGAAGCAAACTTTTGTGGTGATCAATTGCAGGTTATGGCACGCTCTTTCGCAGTACAAGGGAATCATCTTGAGCAGCAAAGTTGGAGCTTGAGGACAAGCTCCGAGTTGAAAAGGGAAGTAATGATACGAGATGATGGTTATGGTTGGTTATGGTGTTTTAGTTAATGAGTTTTTGTGTTTTCTTTTACGAATTAGGTTTTGGTAATTTCCTTTCTATGTTAAAGTCTTTCCTTTTTGCATTAGTGTTATGATTAAGTTGTATCAAGGCCTATATAAAGGTCTTTATTGATTAATGAAAAGAGAACTTCCATGAATTAACCTTAATCTCCAAAGAGAGATTAGGGTTAATAGGAAGCTTAGTCTAAATTGTGAGAACCAGATTTCACACATATCGCAGATCGGTGAAATCAGTTTGAGGTTTAGGAGAATTATTTTATTAAAATCATAGATGTGCCCTAATAATAGGGATCAAGTTGAACGTAGTTCTTGTTACAGAGAAAATAGTAGATGATTTTCAGATGATTAAGAAAGAGGCGATGACCTCCTTATTTATAAGTCTTGAGGTCGGTCGATCTTCTTTTTCCTTCATGAATTTGTATTGGCGATTATCATCTTTTCACGAAGTCGATAAGGATAACTTCCTTTTTTTTCGGGATTTGCCTTTATCAAATAAAATGAGATCTTCCTTTTACTTCGTAAGTCGGCCTTGATGGGTTTGAGACTGGTAGTTGGGCTGATTTTAATTCAAACCGGGTAAAACCGGGGAGTGTTAAACTCACCTCCCATAATAAGCCCCCCCCCCCTCAGTTCGGCGATTGAGTATTTTTGAGTTCGGCGAAGTTCATGGAGAATTCTTTAACTCGGTTGGAATTGAGGTCAGCATCTTGTCTTTAGCTTTGTAAACGATTTTGGCGTCGGCGGTTGACTTGAGATTTGACTCGGCGTCGTTCCTGCAAAAATGACTAAAGATGCGAGATTGAACTCGGATTTTGATCCTGCAAATGATAGATTGAGCTCTAGGCTGAGCTCGGCGTTGTTAGTTTGGTGCGAGGTCGGACTCGGCTTATCCTACGAACGAAGTTTAAGCTCGGTCTTGATACTTTGTTCAAGACTGCGAGGTCGGCGAGCTGCCCAATTGTAAGGTCTGCGAGTTGCGACTGCGAGTTGCCTTACTGCGAGGTCGGAGGGCTGCGAGGTCGACGAACTGCGATAGCTGCAACTGCGAGCTACCTAACTGCGAGGCCGACGAGCTGCGACTGCGAGCTACCTCATGATATATCATGGTTTTTACCCTATTTAGACCATGATATAAGTCCTTTTTATAGAGTCTTTCTAGTGTTTTGTAGTCTTTTAGAGTCTTATACAGGTCATAGCACGTTTGGAGGATTATTGGAAGTATTGGAGCTTTCTGGAGCAGTTTGGAGCAGAGCTAAAGATCGTGTTGCTGAGTACATGTTTTCACGGCCATTATCGATCGATACCCCCTGGTGTCGATCGATACCCATTGCAGCAAGACACGACCCGCGAGTTTTCCAAGACTTGAAGAATTGCAAAAGTACCCAGAAGTCTTTGATAATTACAAGAAGACCCCAACTCGTGTTTTAGGTTATAAATAAGAGTTTTCAGCCACCTGTTTAGGCTATGCCTTTTATGCCTTTTTATTGCTTTTTATTACTTTGGTTAGAGACAAGTCTGATTTCCCTTTGTCCGAGATCAGATCTTTAAACCTTTTGATTATTCTATTGATGATTTATTCAAACATGTCTTTTGATTCAATTGTCATGTCTGAGTAGATCCACCTTAGGTTTAGGGTTTTCTCATAAAGGATTTCTCTGAATGCTAGGTTAATTATCTTATTAGGATTCACCATCTGAATAATAGTTCTTCACTTAGGTTGTGTTCATAGCTAATTCTAGGTTGAGGAATCTAGAATTTAGATCTTATGATAATTGGTTAGGCACGACAGTGCGATTAATTACCTGATAGAACCTAAGTGAGCAAATTGATTACTCGCAAAGAAATTTGGTTTAATTGATTTGTGAACATATCAAACCTGTTATTAAAGCTGATTTAGACTTTAGGATTCGCAAAGAAATTTGGAATTCCTAGGATTTAGATTTAGATAGTTTTCGCAACGACAGTTGGTTAATTATACTTTAGTGATTTGAGTTCTAGAACTGCGCTAAATCTGAATCCTGTTAGTTAGTTTATCTGCATTCATTGATTTCCTGAGAAAAACCCTGGGCCTATATTTTCCTGATTGAATTACAACTTGTTTACTGCTTTCTGTTTTCTGCTTAACCTGAATTGTTTAGCTTAGCTTGATTCTACAATTCATTGTGTGATTTCTGTGAGTCCTTGTGTTCGACCCCTAGCTAGACTACAACTACGTACTGCTTTAGTACTGTTAGGGTATTAAATTGAGCATATCACCTCACTGCGAGGTCAACGAACTGCAACCGCGAGCTGCCTAACTGCGCAGCTCTCTCGTTTTTTTGTAGGTGATATGTCTGGTTGAGAGGTAGGTGGGCGTCTCTCTCGTTTTTTTTTTTTTTTTTTTTTTTGAATAGTACGCTCTCGAATTGAAGACCGTGGTAAGATCGGAAATCCATGTCGGTGATTGGAGAATTGTTGATCTTAATCGGTAAACATGATGAGATTTTCACGTTGTCTTCGAGTTTCTGATTTCTTGGGTTTAAAAATAATTCTTCATAAACCCCCAATTTTTCTTGGCCCCCTCCTTCTAGCGCCAATTGTGAAAACCAGATTTCACACATATCGTAGATCGGTGAAATCAGTTTAGGGTTTAGGATAATTATTTTATTAGAATCATAGATGTGCATGTGATAGCTGCCTACGTACCCTAAAAATAGGGATCAAGCCGAACGTAGTTCTTGTTACAGAGAAAATAGTAGATGATTTTCAGATGATTAAGGCGATGGCCTCCTTATTTATAAGTCTGGAGGTCGGTCGATCTTCATTTTCATTCTTGAATTTATATTGGCGATTATCCTTTTTTCCAGAATAACTTAATTTTTCTCGGGATTTGCCTTTATCAAATAAAAGGAGATATTCCTTTTATTTCGTAAGTCGGTCTTGATGGGTTTGAGACTGGTAGTTGGGCTGATTTTTATTCAAACCGAGTTAAACTGGAGAAGTGCTAAACTCACCTCCAACATAATTCTTCTATCTATTTCTGACGTGAACAAAGGTTCATATCTAAAGGCTTTACATTTTGTCATTTTCGGGTGAGTGCAAAAATAAAAATAAAAAAATGAAGAGAGACAGTTCTTCTAAAGTCAATGAAACAATTAGGAATGATTAAACTCACCAAGTCTTTTGTATCTGTCGCTTTCCCTCTTGACTTGCTCCTTCAACATCACCACTTGCATTTTTATGGTTTATTGAATCGCTTATCTCCTCAGCACAAACCAAGCCCAGAAAAAGAAACTTTATTCAGATATCAGTCATGTTCTCACCAAGTCTAATGTATCTGTCCTTTAGACAATTCCTACATTCTCTCTTTTTGTCTCCACTTTGATATTTTTCTGGTTTACCATTTTGGTTTTAATCATTTGTCTACTCTCCTCAGCACAAACCAACCCAGAAAAAAAAACTTTATTCAGATATCAATCAATCATGTTCTCTCCAGTACTCCTCAGATTCTCAAAACCCAATTCTTGTCTGATCTTTCTATTCTTCGTGTCCTCTTTTCACCATCTTCCTTGTGCTCTAAGTCAACCAGATCATGGGTTTTGTAATACTCTGTTTCACTGTGGGAATATCACCGTCGGTTTCCCTTTCTGGGGAGCGTCCCGACCAGAACCTTGTGGTCATCCATCTTTGTTGCTTCACTGTAATCAAAACAAGACTTTTTTTATACCCTCAGATCAGATGTACAGTGTCCTCCAAATAGACAACTCAACTAACACTCTTAGACTGGCGAGGCAAGACTTTCTTGGTGAATCCTTCTGCAATGCTACATTCACCGGCACAACGTTGACTCCTGAACTATTTGAGCTTTCGCCAGACTACAAGACCCTCTTTGTATACTATCTCTGCAAACCTCATCTTCACAACCCCGCAAATTTCGCATGTCCAAAGATTGGTGTTGCCTCAGTGCATCGGAACAATGAAAATCATGAAAACTGTGGTGCGAGTTTCAACATCACTGTTCCCACAAGTTATGACCCAGAGGGAGAAGCTTTGAATTTGACCCGTTTGGAAAGTGTTCTTAGAGAAGGATTCGAGGTGAAGCTAAAGATTGATGAGAGACCGTGTCAAGAATGTCAATCTAGTGATGGAATCTGCGGCTACGATGTTGCCAACCCGGTTTGCTGCAAGACAAACTCTTCATCAGATATCAAATGCAGTCGAATGATTCCATCTGGATCTAGTGGTATGTTTCTGAACTATCAGCAAGTTTCTTAGGCATAATATCAGCTAGTTTCAGATTTCCAGATTTAAATATTGAAATATTTAAGAAAATATATTTTGGATAATTTAAGAAAATATATGAGCCAGGGAACAAGTAACGGATTTGCTGGCTCTGTTTCTATGAATATTTCTACTGACCTAAGTTAATCCGAATCCATATTTGTGTCTGAATCCATGAAAAAAGTGGTAGGTGTCTATTCTTTTCCTTTCAAGGAACCTAATTTCAAAAAAAAAAAAAAAAAAAAAAAAAA
>PKML01027373.1:26721-39876 GCA_002933935.1 Eutrema yunnanense | reverse complement strand
CCCCCCCCCTGCATATCTAACATGAATATGATTTACATTCCTTTTTTTGATGACCATCTAGAGAAATTCCCTGACTTTGAAGCTTTGTTTCAATTACAATTCTAAGTTATGTCTTGAGTTTGAACTGACATTTTTCTTATGGTATTTGTTCGTGCAGGTCTCTCCAAAAAAGCAAAATTAGGTAGGTGTCTATTATTTTCCTTTCAAGGAAACTAATTTCAATAGAACATACCTTTGAAACAGCATAATCTAACGAAGCTCATGTCTTTTTCTTTTGTCTCTAGGCATCGTATTCGCTTGCGGANGTTTCTGACCCAAAAACTTTCCAACTGTATTAGATCTCCCAATAACTCAATATATTTTTCTGTTTTCTAGGATCAGTTGCAACAGGTCTTCTCATTTTCATGGTATTTTCATTAGGCATACGAAAGAGAAAAACTTCACATCATCCGAGATACCAGAACCTAAAGACGCTACTACAACTGAAACAATACAGTTATGCAGACGTGAAGAAAATTACAAAATCATTTTCACACACAGTTGGGAAAGGAGGATTTGGAACTGTCTATGGAGGAAACCTCTGCGATGGTCGTAAGGTTGCGGTGAAAATCCTGAAGGATTTTAAGGGCAATGGTGAAGACTTCATCAACGAAGTCGCAAGCATGAGCCAAACATCTCATGTTAACATTGTTTCTCTACTTGGTTTTTGCTATGAAGGGTCCAAAAGAGCAATTATATATGAGTTTCTAGAGAATGGGTCTTTGGATCAGTTCATATCTAGAAAGAAGCCTTTGGATCTGGATGTGACTACACTATATGGAATTGCACTAGGGGTTGCTCGGGGACTTGAGTACTTGCACCATGGATGCAAAACAAGGATTGTGCATTTTGACATCAAACCCCAAAATGTACTGTTAGATGACAACCTCTGCCCTAAAGTCTCGGACTTTGGCCTCGCTAAGCTATGCGAGAAAAGAGAAAGCATCTTGTCATTGCTAGACACAAGAGGAACTATAGGTTACATTGCACCTGAGGTGTTCTCAAGAATGTATGGCAGAGTCTCCCACAAGTCAGATGTTTATAGCTACGGAATGCTGGTCCTCGAGATGATTGGAGCAAGGAACAAGGAAACAGTAGAAAACGCTGCTTCTAACTCTAGTTCGGCTTACTTTCCAGATTGGATATATAAGGATCTTGAAAATGGAGAGCATATATGGAAATTCGGTGATGAAATAACTAGAGAGGAGGAAGAGATTGCTAAGAAGATGACCTTGGTGGGTCTCTGGTGTATTCAGCCATGTCCATCAAATCGTCCACCGATGAACAAAGTTGTTGAGATGATGGAAGGAAGTTTGGATTCTCTTGAAGTCGCTCCTAAGCCTTTTTTACATTTGTCTGCAGCGCCACTTGCAGAATCTTCTTGGCTTTCAGAAGAGAATTCCAGCTACTCCGAGGTATTGATATGATCCACAAGTTGAAAATTTCGTATACTTGGTGTAACCATGTTAAGATGATTGTATTAGACTACTTGAATATCCAAAACACTACTTCTGGAATTCTGTTGACAAGTCTTAAAAATAACATTGGAGTACGCTTCGAAGAGAGTGTTTGATTTGTCATGGAAACTGGAAACCAAATCTTGCTGGAAATGTTTTATAAAAGTATTGTCTTCCAATTCAAAAACAATGAACGATGCAGGGATTGGTGTATTTTATATTCAACATTATTTGTTTTATGAACAATGGTCAGGTCTAAGAGTACCCTCATCGGTAGTGTCTTGAAGGTGTGTCAAGATTAAAAAAAATAAAAATAAAATAGAAAAAATAAGAGAGAGAGGAAGAGAAAAGTTAGACACCGTGTCTCGTTTGAGATACTCCAAAAAAAAATTAAGACACCCTTGCGCTGACGTGTCGCGTTAGAATTAGTAATGGGAGAGAGAGATAAAAAGGGTTGTGTCACACTGCGTTCACACTATATATTTTATTTTTTTGACACACCCCTTGGAATTCTCACCGTTACATATACTTAAGGTCTTAGTAAACCGAAAGCTACAAAATACTCTTTTAGAAGAAATATCAAGAATAGTGGAGTTGTGAGTTATATAAATGAATAGTGGAGTTTGTGAGTTATATAAATGAGTCTTTCTTACACGTTAACAAGATTTCCACAACGACTAGTAAGGTGAGTGCAAACAAAAAAAAAAAAATGAATATGCATCTTAGTCAAGTCTTTTTTGACACATCAGCTTCTGCATCTTAGTCAAGTCACTACCTCCTAATACCACGTCTGATTGTTTGGCTGATGGCTCATAGAATATGTTCACTAGTATAAAAGATCTTTGTTTTCACTCTCATATGCTGATACAGGATATTTTCGTGTCAATTATCCCAAGTGTACTCATGTCATTGTAGTACTTGAGATGTCAATCCATAAGGGGTTAAGATTGAAACACTAAGAATGTAAGAAACTTCTTAAGCTAGAGCAAATGTTTTTTTTGGTTTTTATATGTTTATGGGAAAAGAAACAAATGCAAGAAGGAAAATAAAACACAAAGACACAAGACAAAGTGTTGGATCATGAACTAAGCTATCAATGAGATGGGTAACAATCAAACAATGAATCATTTGGAAGCATTAATCACTATCTTAGAACATGGAATTCACAAATATGACTAATCCATTTCCATGGCACTAATCACTTTGTTAATTATCTAATCATGGACGAATTTCCATTTGTGATTAAGTAATCAACAACCTTAAGAAACAATTCCAATTGTTCACTAAACACCCTAAACATCAACTTTCGTTGGCTAGGATATGTATAGCTCACAAAAGGTTCGGGTTAAGCAACTAAACTCGGGTCATGAGTGAAATGCCTAAGATCTAGAAATGAATGAACAATCCTAATCTAGTATTAACACCGCTTACTCGAATCTATCCCTAATGCATGGGATGAGACCAAAAATCTAACTAATCTAAGGTGTAGTACTAGGTTTCGGTTTATCATGTCAACTCTAGCATTACGAACCAACCTAAGTGAAAGACTCATCCAAGATCATCCTAAATAACCATTATCTAACCATCAAGACAATTGACTAATGATGCCTAAACATTCAATGCACATTCATTCTTATGACATGGATCATACAAGTAGATTAGTTCATTTCCATGATACTAATCCATTTACAAATCATCTAGTAAAACAAATGACCCCAATCTCTATGCAGATTCTTAAACACTACAAATATAATAGATTTCCACCATATTTCACAAACACAATAGAACCTATCAAAAGAAAGTCCAAAAACACAACTTCAATGACCAAGATATTTCAATTCGTGACTGCATAATCCAATCATGCTAACAAAGCAATTGCTCCACCATAAACATTCATGACTCACAAAATAAATGCTCTTTGTTTTCACTCTCACATGCTAACAAAGCAAATGACTCCGATCTCTCTACAGATTCTTATATTCCAACAAGTTTCATGTGTATCTCCTCTTAACCAAACGAAGCAGAATCAATTAAACACAAATTTATACCACTCTTAACCAACCGATTAAAAATTTGGACATTATTTTTATACAATTAATCAAATTCTTTTTCTAGTTAGAGTTTAACATAACTAAATCACAAAATCTAGAACCTATTTAGCTGAAACTCAAACCAAAAAGTGAAGAGAAGAGAATACCTCTGATTGGAGAATGACCAAGTCGTTTATGATTCATAAGCCTCTTCGCTCCAACGATCAACTCAATCTGATTGTATCGATTAAACATCCTCGCCGTCGGAAATCGTGATGGTGATAGTGAAGCAGAAATCGGTTGATGATGATGATGATGGATGCAGTTGAATAATGATGAAGATGGATGTATATGATCGACAGAGATCAATTGACATAAATCACTGACGATGATGATCGATGATGAAACCGGTGGCTATAATTGATGATGAAACTGAGCAGAGGCAATGATCGAGATCTAAAATGTATGGGTAAAATGGTATTTTGCCTCTTTAATGAATGCTATAAAGTGGATTTTTTTTTAAGAAATAATTAGAACCAAAGTCACTTTGTCACTTACAAATTACAAGATAAGGTACATTTGACACTTAAGGCACTTTCTCTACTTGAATTGACCATTCTACCATGTGTAACTCACATCTCTCTCTCTTTTACTCTCGCCTTAATCTTCTTCATACATCTTTCTCACAATAAACCACTTTTTACACTTTCTTAGCCCACCTGATATATTTTCTATTTTTTTTATAATGTGAAAGACATAAAACAATTTATTTGATAACAATGAATGATAATTTTATTTATTCTACATTTTCAGATCTATTTTGCTATTGTTTTGATTAAAAAAAAAACAAGAAATCTAAACATATGAAATCGAGATCGACGTGGACATGAAAACGTGGACAATTGTGTGTAGACAGATAGGAATCTCGTATTGTTAGTGTGGATGGTCATGTGTGGATAATACTTTACTGATGGTCATGTGTGGATGGTCATGTGTGGATGGTCATGTGTAGATGTAGTTCTTGATATTTACAAGTAGATTTCTTGTTACACATCAAAACTATAGCAAAATGGATCTTAAAATGTTGGGAAAATAGAATTATCATATATTGTTTACAGAAAATTATTTTATGTCTTTCACATTATAAAAAAAAATAGAAAAGAAATCAAGTGGAGTAATAATTATTTTAATCAAAAAATAGAAAACAAAAAGGGCCTTAAAAGTTAAATGTGAACTGATGAAACCCAATGACTTTGTTGGTTTTTCACATAAGCAAAAAATGCAAAAAGTGCACCAAAAGTCATAAGTGACTTTTATGTAATAAAAAGTGAAGAATGTGTTTTTCACTGTAAATGACCCTTTTTTAATATGGGTGTTAGTTTAATCCAAACCATTTTATTGATCAATTTCTCATTTTTTTATATAAAAAATGTATATAGTAATTAAGAAAGAAACAAAATCCTTTGCCACCTGGAACACACATTCAAAGTTATCCTCCAACATATATACATCCCATACACAGAAAAATTTGGTTGCAGAAATCTATCTTCGAACAAAAACCTCAAAAGAAAACAATGTTAATGTCGCCTCCGTCAAGAATTTCTGCACCGTTGTGAGGGAAGGTATGCGAAACAAAGAGCTTCTTGTATGTGTGATTTTGATTGATTTATAAAATTTGAGGCTTAGTTCGATTTCCCTTTTGATTTTCTATTTGCTTAGTTCGATTTCTTACGCTCAAAATCTTGTTGCTCACTGGTGATTTAGTTCGTAAAGCAAAATTAACCTTGATAAAAACTTGTTCTTTCTTAATACAAGATTCTTGCTTATTCGTTCACCGTATTTTGTAATCAATCGTTGTTTCTTAATACAGTTTTGTATCAATGTACTTTCCAATTTATCAGTTTTGCTATATCATAGAAATTTGTGGCTCTACATCGTAGAACACATAATGGATAATTGGAAGAAAGATAATTATGATCAATAACTACAACGACAAAATTTGAAAGTTGTAAAATTATCCTGGTAGTAGTTTTCATAATTTTGTATCAATGTTAAAAAAAATAAAAAAAAAATTGAAAGTTATGATTGTTTTGATAAATTTTCCCATAATTTATATAGTAAAAAGAAAAAAGCATTTAATATAAGTTTTGTTGAAGATATTTCTCTCTAGAAACCTATGTTGCACGGTGATATGCTCAATTTAATACCCTAAGATACTAAAGCAGTTGTTGTAGTAAGTGTAGGGGTCGAACCACAGAAGACTCACAGAGATCACACAATAGATTATGAAGTGTCGAATTACGCTAAGCCAAACAGTTGTAATTAAAAGCAGTGCAGAAATTAAAGGAGTTGTAAATCAATTGAGAAATATAGGCTCAGGGTTTTTCTCAGGAAATCAATGAATGCAGATAAACTAACTAACAGGATTCAGATTTAGCGCAGTTCTTGAACTCAAATCACTAAAATATAATTAACCAACTCTCGTTGCGAAAACTATCTAAATCTAAATCCTAGGAATTCCAAATCTCTTTGCGAATCCTAAATTCTAAATCAGCTTTAATATCAGGTTTGATATGTTCACAAATCAATTAAACCAAATCTCTTTGCGAATAATCAATTAGCTCACCTAAGGTTCTATCAGGTAATTAATTGCACTCTCGTGCCTAATCAATTATCCTAAGATCTATATTCTAGGTAGCTAATCTAGAACAAGCTATGAACACAACCTAAGCGAAGAACTATAATTCAGATGGTGAATCCTAAACAGATAATTAACCTAGCATTCAGAGAAATCCTTTATGTGAAAACCCTAAACCTGAACAGGTGATCTACTCAGACATGAATATTAAATCAATAAACATGTTGAATAAATACTCTTATATAAAATCAGAAAGAGAAACAAGGTTTTGAGATCTGATCTCGGACGAAGGGAAACCAGACTTGTCTATCACCAAAAATCTCTCTTAAACTAAAGCAAAATATAGCATAGCCTAAACAATGGCTGTAAAATCCTATTTATAACCTAAATCACGATTTGGGGCCTTCTTGTAATTATCAAAGTCTTCTGGGCGCTTTTGCAATTCTCTAAGACTTCATAACAAGTCGCGGCCCATGAAATCTCGATGAGTGTCGATCGATACCAGGGGGTATCGATCGATGCTTGGTGCTCAGATCGGGCTCTTAGTCATCAGACTTCAGTCTCGCTCCAGAATGCTCCAATAATTCCAATTAAGCTCCAAACGTGCTATAACCTGTGAAATACTCTAAAAGACTCCAAAACACTATAAAAGACTCTATAAAAGGACTTATATCATGGCTTAAACAGGGTAAAAACCATGATATATCACACGGAATCGCCGGCGAAGCTCCGATCGGAAGCGGAATCAGATTTGTTCGGAATCGCGATTCCAAAAAAGTGGAGTTTGGTAACGCAATGGAAATGCACGATTCGGAGTTGGAAGCGGGTTGTCGATAGATCGGAAGCGTCCGGCGATTTCATAAAACATTATCTGATGAAGAAGAAGACGAAGACATGGTCTGATGGTCACCTGCTCTTCTCTTTGGGCTTTAAAGCTGTTTTTTAGCCCAATTGTATTTTTTTTGTCGGCAGCCCATTTGTTTATTACTTTAAGCGGCTAGATTTTGTTATTTATAAATATTATCTAATTGATGATTATATTATAATCATTAATCTAAATTAAAAAAAAAGAGATTGAACATCATGCCGCCGTAAGCTTTCTGATTTTATCGTTAACTAGAAGTAGAAGAAGCAAATATCATTTTAAACATGGAAGATATCAACTTATTATCAACTTATGATTTAAGTATTATTATTTTTGTAATTGAGTTACTAAATTTTTGTTGTTTAACATATTTTATTTTTGGGCAATTTTACAAAATAGCACCAAAAAACTTAAAGTTCAATAATTTAGCACCCAAAGGTGAAAATCCCAAAACTAGCATTCATTAAAAGGGGAAAAGACTCATTACCCTTGAACAAATTTAAACACGCAATTAAAGAAAAAAAAGATTGTCGTCGTCTTCATCGCTTGTCACCGGCAACAAACCCTTCTTCAGAAATTAGAATAGTCGCCGGAGATAATCACCATCGGAAGCTTATCATCGCCGAAAAATAGAAATCTACATCTCCTCGGGCGTTTCATGCGGAGGATTCTGATCCTCTTCTCTTTGTTCTTTTAGGAGGTGTCCGAAGCATTCTTATAGCACTTTCCTCTCTCTCTTTCTGAACTCGATTGTTGTTCATCAGATCACTGGATTAGGGTTTTCGTCTGCTTGCCTAATTAGATTTGGGAGGAATAGCTTTTTTCTTCTTTCTTATTACCTTATCTTTCTTTTCCAGATTCGAAGGATTTCACTGTTTTTCTGGGATTTTATTTGTTTCCGGTCGATATAATCGATGTAGAATGCAGACACACTCATTTCGAAGGTTCTGATTATATAGATTTCAAAAACGATTTGTTCATTTAGGAAGCATCTGAAATACGATTATGCATCTAAAATCATGTTCATAAACGATTTGTTCATTTAGGAAGACTTTCTGAAATACGTTATATATCTTCCGAAATACGTTTCTTTCCAAGAAATGATCATTTTCATCATTTGTATCATTTAGGAAGATTTTCCGAAATACGTTATATATCTTCTGAAATACGTTTCATTTCCAAGAAAGGATCAGTTTTCATCATTTGTAATTTTGTATCATTTAGAAAGATTTTCTGAAATACGTTATATATCTTCCGAAATACGTTTCTTTCCAAGAAAGGATCATTTTCATCATTTGTATCATTTAGGAAGATTTTCCGAAATACGTTATATATCTTCCGAAATATGTTTCATTTCCAAGAAAGGATCAGTTTTCATCATTTGTAATTTTGTATAATTTAGGAAGATTTTACGAATTACGTTATATATCTTCCGAAATACGTTTCATTTCCACGAAATGATCAGTTTTCATCATTTGTATCTTTCTCTATCCATTGTATTTTTCATCATTTGTATCATTTAGGAAGTATTTCCGAAATACGTTATATATGTTCCTAAATACGATTCATTTTCAAGAAATGATCATTTTTCATCATTTGTTCATTTCGGAAGACTTTCCGAAATACGTTATATATGTTCCTAAATACGTTTCATTTTCAAGAAAGGATCAGTTTTCATCATTTGTATCATTTAGGAAGACTTTCCGAAATACGTTATATATCTTCCGAAATACGTTTCATCTCCAAGAAAGGATCATTTTTCATCATTTGTATCATTTAGGAAGATTTTCCGAAATATGTTATATATCTTCCGAAATACGTTTTATTTCCAAGAAAGTATCAGTTTTCATCATTTGTATCTTTCTCTATCCATTGTATTTTTCTTTATTTCTTTTATAACTAATTTAGGAAAGCTTTCAAATGGTATCCTTTTGTACAAACCTTGTTGATGACTAACCTTGTTGCTAATCTTGTTGCTGATGAGCCATTTAGTTTTTGTATGTATTAGGATTATAGAGGTAGGAGAGCTGAAGACGAATATGATATATGATTTTTGGAAAGCTTCTCGTTTAAGAGATTGATCAGAAGGTCAAGGACTCAAGGTGGTCTGGTCTCTTGTGTTGGTAGAAACTTCTGATTTCACGACCAGCGACCACAGAAACGAGTTTCAAATAAAACGACTGACACATGTACGCTGATTCAGTTTCTAGGTCAAACTAACGCACCCGTCTATGGACGTCTTTTGTATAATCAGTTATGTGGGGCCTATATCCAATGAGAAGATGATCCTATATACTTGCAAGGTTGACATGACAACACTTCCAATCTCTAACAATCTCATCATTGATCTCTGGACTGGTATGTATCAATGATCATCTCATGCTAACATAGCATATGAACGATACTATGAAAACGTAATTGAATAAAAAACAAAACCTTCTAGGTAGGCAAAATCAACAACAAATATATTTGCGAACACATAATAAAAGCAGTTCTCAACCAAAAATCAAAAACAATATCCAACCAACCACCATCAGGGCCAAAGCTAAAAAACATTTAACAGTTTTGTTTAAAGAAATGAAGATTACTATCTTCAGAATCCAATACTTACTTATATCATAAGTTCCCTAACGAGCTGTGTAGATAAAAAAACTCAAGAATCTCATTGTATCGATTAAGCAATCAGGTCGATCGAGATTGTGATGGTGATGATTGATGCATAAAAAAATCAGAACTTAGAGCTCTTCCGAGACTAACCATTGTTGAAAAGAGCCGAATCGCACGTTCTCGTTCTGATAGACACGAATCTACTTCACGAAAATCTCGTTCGTTTCAGCCATCGGAGAAGAAGATGATGACGACGGCGATGATGACGTGATTCTTTGAGTCGTGCCTGAAATAGATGATGATTGATGATGATCGAGAGATGATCGGTGATGATTGATGAGATCGCAAAATAGATGATCGGCGATGATTGATGAGATCGCTAAATTCCCAGATCTTAGATCGGGAAAGAAAGAAAAAAATTGGGGTAAATTTCTTTTGTATTTTATTTTAATAATAAATGCAAGTAAACTAAGGATAAAATGGTCTTTTGGGTCTTTAATGAATGCTAAAAATGAGGATTTTTTATTAGAGTGCTAGTTTGGTCAGAAAGTTTTCAAAATGTGCTATTTTGATCAATTTCTCATTATTTTTAATATGTTTGGTGTTTTAAAAATAATAAATATGTTTGGTGTTTTAAAAATAATATATATATAAATGCTTCCAATAGGTATTCGTTTTTTTTTAACTCGCTTTCGCACTTCCAAATGCTTCCGGTTCCGCGTACATGCTTCTGATTGCACCTTAGCTAGAAACCTCTGCCTCTTCTCCTGAAGAAATCCTAGATTTGATTATTCCTAGCCAGCGTCCTGCGTTTGGCCGGCATCGTTCCCTAGTTTCCTTGTCTTTTCTTTTTTTTCTTTCTTCGGCTTCACCGTTTTGGGTGATCAAGGGAATTTTTTTCCTTGCCTTCAAGATTAGTTTTTCGATGGTTTTTCTCTTCTCCGGCGGTCTTCTCGGTGGATCTCGGCGAGCTGCTCTTCAGGCTTTCTGTGTAGAGATTCCTTATGGGCAAGGTGTCGTCCTCGCCTTTGGGTGTGACAGAGTAGTGGTTTTGGAGTGTTCTCTCGTTTTGGTGAAGAAGACCTTGGAAACAGAGGCGAGGTTCTCGGCGTGGATCTGTTCTGTGATGCGGCCGCGAATTTTTCAGGGTTAGGTGTTTCAGTTTGCGGATCTTGCAGGGTTATGTGGCCTTAGATGCGGCTTCTGTTTCTCGCCGCAGGGTTTGGCTTTTGCAAGTTGTGGAGGTGGTTTCGTTTGTGCTTCCTTTGCTTGTTGTTCTGCATCTTTAGGTTGGTTTTTCCATCGTCTTGCTTATAGTAGGTCTTAGTTTTAGTTTTTGGGGTTTAATCGTTGATTTTTGTTTGTTCAACGATTTAAGTGCCTTTGTCTTTAGCTTAGTTCTTTTTGTCTTTGTCATTGGTTTTTTGGGTTTTAATCGGTGGAATTAGCGTCTTCTAAAGTTTTGTAAGGCTGTGTAGGAGCTAAAGCGACGGTCTCGTTTGCGGTTGATATGTGAGCGCCGAATTTAGTAACTTTGTTGCCTCTATTTCTTTTTTGTGGGCGTGGCTTTTGGTTATTGTTTCTTCTTTGTTGTTTCGTCCTCTTGTCTTGGTTGTGTTTAGAGGTGGATTAAGTCTTGTTTTTTGGGTTCGTCACTTGGATGGTATCTCGTTGCGGAGGCATCTACTAACTCTTCTCTGAAGACTTTCGAGGCTGTGGAGTTGGGTTCAAGTCGTTGCAGTGGTTTCGATCGTCAGTTTTTCTCTCGCGAGGAGGTAACCGTTCATGTGTCTGTAGGTTGCTTTGGACGGGTCTACGAGTGTCTGCGTGTAAGAATTGTTGATCCTCTTTGGAATGTCCCCAATCGGAGGTCAAGGTTTCTATATCTTGAGACTAGTTCTTCTCGACTGCATCGGTTTCTCGGATTGGTCGTGGTGGTTTTGTTACTTTGCTTTGTTCTTCGTCGTTCCCGTGTTCCTTTCTGCCCATTCTGTTGCTGGTTTGTGCTCGGTTTAGTTCCTTCGTCGGGTCTTCAAGTATGAAGGATCACTTCAGTTTGGTTCTTTTCGAGGCTCTTGGTTTTTCAGCTCAGTTTCGGCGTCTTCAGTTTCTTTGGGTTTGGTTGTGGGAGCGTTTCGATCCAGCAGTTCAGCTTTAGTGACTTTGATTCATTTGCCTTTTTCTATCGGTCCTCGAGGCTTTTCTAGTTGTTTCTATGTTGTCTTTTTGTTTGTATTACTTTTATCTCACGTCTATGCGGGCTTTGTCTCCTCAGGATCCAGACTAATTTAGCCGGTATCTGTAGGCTTCGTCTCCCGAGGTTCCGGACTACTTTAACCGGAATTTGTGGACTTTGTCTCCCGAGTTTCTAGACTAATTTATCCGGAATCTGTGGGTTTTGTTTTCTACCTTGTATTTCAATAAAATTCAGATGAAAACAAAAAATCTAAGTTTTGTTGAGTCTACCAAACTCGGCGGGACATGAGGATGAATTCGGTTTTGAAAAGTCAGAAAGATTTCATTACGTAAACAAACACTTCCATACATTCTAAATAGAAAAGCTTGAGACAACGACAGAACAGAAGAAACAAGAGATCATTGATTGTCTTAAGAAAAGTCAATTCTTTACGGCTCGCCCCTCTTTTCAAAGTCAAGTCTCCCTGTTCTCTGTAGCCTTATGCATTTTCTTTTCTTTTTTTGGTTTCTAATCACAGAAAAACCATTTTCACACCTTCATGGATTCTCTATTATCCATGGGATCTCCAACAGTTGGATTCTGTCTTATTTTATTATTCTTGTTTTATCATCTTCCTTGTGGTCTAAGCCAGCAAGAACCAGGGTTTTGTGATTCTCTGTTTCAGTGTGGCAACATAACAGTCGGATTCCCTTTCTCTGGAGAGAATAGGGATAAATCTTGCGGTCATCCTTATCTGAAACTTCACTGCAACAAACGCTCAAATACAACCTCTCTTACAATCTCAGGCTACAACTACACTCTCCTCCACATAGACAACAAATCCAAGATTGTTAGACTTTCTAGACAAGATGTCTCGGGTCCTTTCTGCTCTGCTTCATTCTCCTCCCCACCTATGCTTCCAAATATCTTCCAGAATTTACCATCTTATAAAAGCCTCACCGTGTTCTACGTTTGTGACCTTCGTCGCCAAATCCTTGGTAATTTCACGTGTCCAGTGAAAGGTCTTGGCTCGGTGATTCAAAACCCTAAGTATCATAAACTTTGTGATAAGAGTTTTAGAGTCACAGTTCCTACTAGTTTCGTTCCAGAGAATTTGACTCATTTGGAAAGTGTGATATATTATGGTTTTTACCCTATTTAAGCTATGATATAAGTCCTTTTTATAGAGTCTTTATAGTATTTTGGAGTCTTTTAGAGTCTTTTACAGGTCATAGCACGTTGGGAACGTTATTGGAGATATTGGAGTTTTCTGGAGCATTTGGAGCAAAGCAGAAGTTCGTGTTGCTGAGAACCCGATATGAAGCCTTGGTATCGATCGATAC
>PKML01027373.1:14584-25064 GCA_002933935.1 Eutrema yunnanense | reverse complement strand
ACGTGCAGGCCAAACTAGATTTCCTGATCGGGAAATCAAAGAAATCTGTGCACTTTGCTGATGAAGTCGCTAATGTGGAAGAAGAAGAAGAGGATGTTAACTACGTTGGTGGTTCTGGTTTTCAGGGTCAGCGATTTGGGTACAACAACAACCGAGACTTCAACAACAACAATCAGCAAGGTGGGTACACGTTAGAGGGGAACCAATCTGGTTTCGGAGCAAAGCAATTTACTCAAAAACCACTTCAGAGCAGCGATTTCACTCGCAATTATGGGAACTCTTCGTACCAACCAGCATCTCCCAAGTCCACAGATAATAAGATGGAATCCATGATGGAACAGATTCTTCTGGGACAGCAGAAGTTGCAAGTGGATTTCAATGGGAAGTTTGACTCTCTGTACATCGATCTGAATGGGAAAATCGAAGCCATAAATATTTCCTAGAAGAAGTTGGAAACTCAGGTGGCTCAGAGAGCAGCAGCTGTAAAGAGGCAGGAAGGTTTTATTCCAGGAAAAACTGAGAATCCAAGGGCACATATCAATGCCATCACCTTAAGGAGTGGAAAAGAGGTGCTTGATAACCGTGTATTTTACCACTTTGAGTCTCATATTTTCTTTCATTTCCCTTGTGTTTCGTATAGTTTTTATTATGTATATGTCGCATTTAGGTCCAAATCGAGTCGTATTGCATTTAGAACGTCCTAGGTCGTTTTTGTGTTCTTTTTGGCTTGTTAAAACCTTTCTCAGGTGTTCGGGACTGATTTGGATGAGCGCAGACGGAAGGAAACCGCAAAGATTGAAGAAGGAACGTGAGGACCGGAAAAATACACAAGCGATCGGTTATAACCGATCGGCCATAACCGATCGAGATTGCCACCAGCGATCGGTTATGACCGATCGCCGAAACCGATCGACAGTGCATCCGGATTTTCAGCATGATTTTGGGAACCAATCACTTTTGTAATATAATTTTCAATTCTTCTTCTCTTTCTCATTAACTCTGGGCACGAAAATAGGAACAATCTGAGCTTCTTTTTACTGTTCTAAGCCAACTACTTCTCCTCTCTTCTCTCTTGTTTTTGTATGAAAGATTCAAGATCTACAACAATCTAGTGAAGATTTTCTTAAACTCTTTCCATCAATCTTCTTATTTTTGCTATGTCTTGCTTTTGTTCAGTTTTGTTTTCTGTTTTGACCATGTGTGAGTAGTTCATTTATGGATTGTGGGATTGGTTGATTTAGAGGAATAGATGATGATCTTTTGATGTTTAGAATGAAACTACAAATGTTCTCATGACTAGAAGTGGTCTTAAAGCTAGGATTGAACTAGCTACTCAATTTCTAGACATGGACAGATTACACTTGAGAGAGGTTTAGTAACTTTCTAGAAGATTTCTATTCATGTTTTTGATGCTTAGCAAGGCGAGAGTCGTGACTAAGAATCATTAATTGGCTTAAAAGGACTTACGTTTTATGCTTGTCGATAAATCGGTTGAAATTGAGAGATTAGCTAATTTGAATTATCGATGAAGGGTTTAGCATCATGAGAGTGAGTTAAGTTATTTGAAAGTGTTCCTTGCCATAGAATAAGCTCAATGAGTGATTAGAAACATCATTAGAAAATCATCGAACACTCGAAATCGCATACCATATCCTACGATCCATATCTTCGTCTTCTTGAGTAAATCTTGTTTAGTGTCTTGCTGTTCTTGAATTTGTGTCTCTAAATTTAGCTTTGATCACTTCAAGTGTCCTGTATTTTTCTCATTATCTGTTTCTTATCTTTACCTTTAGTCTTACCGTAATTAGTTCGTTAGACAAAAACCAAAAAACGTTTAGCTTAGCTTGATTAGTTTCTTGTATTCTTATTGTGTTGTTCTTATTTCCCTGTGGATTCGATCCCTAAGTACAACAACGACATACCGTTATGATTGCGGTAGTGTTCACATTAGGGTAATTGATATGATTGAAAACACGTATATCAATTTGGCGCCGTTGCCATTGGGGTTTAGCATTGATCATTAGGATTTGGATTCTTCTTGAGACTAGAGCTTTTTATTTTCTTTTGTTGTTAATCTTTTTTCTCTTTTCTTGTGCTCTTGATCTCTTAGGTAACTAGGAGTAAAGGAGACATGCAAGGAGAGAAGGAGTAAGAGGACACAACCGTCAAGCTAGTGACGGTAAACGCGCCATTGGGGACTCCCCCAATCCTATCCCTCGTCAATGCTAGAGACATAAAACAAGCAATCCTATCCTTTACTTCTTGTTTTCTGCTTTTTATTGTTTGATAAATTTTGTTTTCATGTTTTTGTAGGAGCAATAAGGGTGAATAAATGGGACGGATGGAATGGTCCAAGTTCGTGAGTTTCAACGCACAAAGCTTCCTCCTCATGAATCCACTCCACTCCAAGGTACCACTAACTTTTCCCTTTATATATACCATTTCGTTTTTGTTTTTGTTTATGTTTGTTTTACTCTCTCTTTGGCTTAGTTCACACCGAGACGGTGTGATTTAGGTCCGGGGGAGAGGTTCTTGTGTTTTGACATTGTGTATTTTGTCTTATTTTCATTTTCTTGAGTCATTGCATTGTATATTTTTAATTGCATAAGAAAAAGAAAAACAAAAAAATTATCATGTAGTTTGCATTAGTCCATGTGCACTCTAGACTTGACTTGATCACTCATTTCTAGATCATATTGGTTGCATTCATGTGCATGGGAGTTCATGAAACATGTATGATAAGCTTTCATTGTGATGCCCTCGATAATGGTTTTATATTGCTTAAACGATTTCAAAAGGCTTGTAAACTTAGAACTTTGATCTCTCCGCTTGAAATCCATTGTCTTTTTGATGCTTGCTAGATTTGATATCAACTCCATCTTTATTAGGCGAAAATGAACTTTAATTATCTCGCTTATGGGCTTTAGATCTTAACCGTGGTTTTACATGAACATTCGAGTTATCTTATCCTTTTATGCCACACTTGTTAACTCGAATGGCCATCTTCCTTTTTAAGATGGTTCCGCACCCAAACCCGAAACCTTTCATTTTGAACCATTGTGCTAAATCGTTGAGTGAGGTCTTTTCCTATGCGCTTTCATGTACAAAATCTTTCGAGATAGAAACGACAAGCTCTTTCTTCCAATTGATAGGAGTTTACAAAGGTTATTGGTTGGGATTTGTGGGATTGGTTTGAAAATGAAAAAATGGGAAGTGGAATGAGAAAAGAAAAATGAAAAACCATGTTGTAATAAAAGTTCTAGGGGATGAGAAATAAAAAAAAAGAAAAAGAAAAAGAAAAAGCATAATGATATAAATTTCCTAGTAACTAAGGTGTAGAAAGAGTTGTGGTTTGATGTGATTGGCGGGTTGAGTTTATACGTTTGTGGTTAAGAAGAATTTTGAAAGAAAAAGAAAATTGCTTGTCAAGTTCAGGAATTTAGATGAAAAGCTTTAGGAAGGGTAGAACAATGGAAGAACATCTTGTATGCATAAATTGTTTCCCATTCTCTATTGCTTTTGTATAATGACTTGCGTTTGATTTTGAGAGTAGCCACAAATACATGAACCGCCTCTTATACATAAAAACCATTTTCTACCGAGCCAAATGGAATAGATCAATTGCCCATATGTGAGAGTACACGCTTGAACTTAAATGAATGTAGGGAGTTGATTGATAAGAAGGCATGCGGATACTTGTTTTGGATCTAGAGTAAAATAATTGGAGTTGAGATAAGTCTAGAGAAGTTAGAGTCAAATTGAGATACGTTTTTGCAATGTCTTGGTATTATGTTGGGCTATTATATTGAATGTTATGACATGTCTTTTAGTTGTGAATTCCCACTCTTTAAAACCTCTCTTTCGGTATGTCTTTTCTTGTTTGCTTGCGGACAAGCAAAAGGCAAGTCCGGGGGAGTTGATAACACCATATTTTACATGTTTTTAGAGCTTTATTTTCATAGGTTTTTAATCTCACTTTGTATAGTTTTTGGATATTTTCATGCATTTAGGTCCAACTTGAGTCGCATTGCATTTTAGATGTCCTAGGTTGTCTTTGCATTCTTTTTGGCTTGCTTGAGCCATTTTCAGGTGTTCCTGGAGTCATAGGAGTTGGAGGAGTGAAGATAGCCACAAAAAAAGTCATTGCAAAATACAGAGATGCAGGATCAGATTAATACGTCATAAGTTTGGCAATGGATGAAGGACTTTCCACCGATGGATTGAGCTCATATTTTAACACGAGATAGAGCAATGGATTAGCTTTCATTTGGAAGTGGTTTGAGGCAATTCCAACGGTGCAGTCTGGCGCGCGAATGAGCTACATGAAGAAGTCCATCGGTCGACCTCTGCCCGATGCAAGTGACCGATGGAACTTCTGAAAAACAGAAATCCGCATCGATGAGAGGTATCGGGAGCAGGAGACCGATGCAGTCTGCGCGACCCCTTTTGCCCATAAATACAAGTAGACCCATTTGTTGTTTTCTAAGCTTTCTTCTTCATTTTTTTTGTGTGTGCTCAACCCAAGAACTCTCTCTAGAGTTTATTGGGTTGTTCTTTATGTATAATCCACACTTTTGAAGGATTCTTCACTTATATATATGCTTTGATTTCTTCTTTCTTCTTTCTTTTTCTTGAAGATTCTTCTTCTTAAACTTGGGAAAGCTCAAGAACACCACTTGGTGTTCTTGATGGATCATCATTTTCATGCCATCTAAGAGAAGATTTCTTCATCCCTTTATACATATTATGTCTTGTTAATTCATGTTCTTCATTTCTATGGTTTAATTTTGGTGTTCTTGTGAGTTGACTTTTTGTTGGATTTTGGATAATTCTTGATTTGGATGGTTTGATGGTTGATTGTTGATATTTAGGCTTAGATAATCATTTGTTCTCATGTTAGGAGGGATCTTAATGCTAGAATCGAATTGACAACTCATTTCTAGAACTTAAGACATTTCTCGCCCGGAAGGTGTTCGATGAAATGTCTAGAAAACTTCTAAGCATGCAATTCAATTCTTAGCCAATGGAAATTGATGATTAAGGTGAATTGTTGACTTGTATGGACTAATGCTTAATGATTATGGATCATTTAGTTGTGAACGGAAGTTCTTGATAACTAGATGATTTGTAAATGGATTAGTATCATGAGAGTGAACTAGTCTACTTGTATGATCCATGTCATAAGAATGAATGTGCATTGAATGTTTAGGCATCATTAGTCAATTGTCTTGATGGTTAGATAATGGTTATTTAGGATGATCTTGGATGAGTCTTTTGTTGGAATAAGCTTGGATTTAGCTTAAGACTTGAGTCATCCTAATCCTACCGAGCTATGGTTATTAAAGGGATTAGGATAAGAGAGAATATTTAGGAGATATCTAAATATACTTGTAATAGGATTTGGAGTTATCAAGTCCTCTCTCTATATAAGGAGATGTCAAAGTGTGACATAACTTAAGAGTTTTGAGAGAGAGATTAAGGAGCTTTAGTTTTGAGTCAGTTTCTAAAGTTAATAAAAGAAGAGCTTTTATACATCCTTAATCAACGTATTCAATTCTAGATTTGGTATCAGAGCCTTAAAGGTTTCGATAGATAAAACATGGGTGATGTGGTCGTGATGCCCAACAAACCAAAGGAAGGAGGTCCAACGTCTATACAATGTCCGATGCTAAACAACACCAGCTACACCGCTTGGTCCATGAGAATGAAGGTTGCGCTGCGGGTGCATAAAGTCTGGGAGACGATTGACCCCGGATCAGATGACGTAGAGAAAAACGATCTAGCCCGAGCTCTCCTATTTCAATCTATACCAGAGACATTAATCCTTCAAGTCGGTAACGTTGAAACCTCAAAATCAGTTTGGGACTCTATAAAAACAAGACATGTCGGTGCTGATAGAGTAAAAGAAGCAAGATTGCAAACTCTAATGGCCGAATTTGACAAATTGAAGATGAAGGAAGGTGAAACAATTGATGATTTTGTTAGTAAACTCTCAGAAATATCTACGAAATCAGCATCCTTGGGTGAGAACATTGCAGAACCAAAGATTGTCAAAAAGTTTCTCATGAGCTTACCAAGAAAGAAATACATACACATAATTGCGGCTCTTGAACAAGTTCTCGATCTCAATACAACGAGCTTTGCAGACATCGTAGGAAGATTGAAGACTTATGAAAAACGAGTCTGCGATGAAGAAGATTCACAAGATGACCAAGGCAAACTTATGTATGTTAATTCGGATTCACAGTCATATTCAGAATCTTCTGGAGGAGGCAGAGGAAGAGGTCAAGGTCGTGGAAGATGAAGAGGCCGTGGAAGATTAGGTTACCAACAGAGGGATAAATCAAAGGTGGTTTGTTATCGGTGTGACAAAACAGGACACTATGCTTCATCCTGTCCTGATCGCCTACTTAAACTTCTAGAAACACAAGAAAATGAAGAAGAAGAGACTCATGAGGCTGAAGCACTTATGATGCACGAGGTGGTGTATCTTAATGAGAGGAATGTGAAGCCAAAAGAGCTCGAGACATGCTCAGAAAAGGTTTGGTACCTAGACACTGGCGCTAGCAATCACATGACAGGAAATCGTGCCTGTTTCTCCAAAATCAACGAGATGGTCACAGGGAAAGTTAGGTTTGGCGACGATTCCCGCATCGACATAAAAGGGAAAGGCTCAATCCTATTCGTAAGCAAAACTGGTGAACTAAAAATACTAGCTAATGTCTACTACATACCAGACCTTAAGAGCAACAGTATAAGCCTAGGACAAGCTACTGAGACGGGATGTGAGGTCAGGATGAAAGAGGATTATCTAACCCTGCACGATCGTGATGGAAATCTACTTGTGAGAGCAAATCGATCAAGGAATAGATTATACAAAGTGAAATTGGAGTTTGAAAACACGAAGTGCCTGCAACTTGTAGCAGTAAGCGACTCAACAAGATGGCATGCACGACTTGGACACATCAGCATTGAGACCATAAAATCGATGGTTAAAAAGGAGTTAGTAGTTGGGATATCAAGAGCTCCAAAAGAAAAGGAAACATGTGCATCATGTTTACTCGGAAAGCAAGCAAGGCAAGCCTTTCCGAAAGCAACCTCATATCGTGCATCACAAGCACTTGAACTCATTCATGGAGACCTCTGCGGACCCATCTCACCTTCTACAGCTGCGAAGAAACGATACATATTTGTGTTGATAGATGATCACTCTCGCTATATGTGGTCACTCCTCTTGAAAGAAAAAAGTGAAGCGTTCGAGAAATTCAAAAGATTCAAAGCACTAGTTGAGCAAGAGACCGGAGCCACCATTAAAACATTCAGAACAGATAGAGGTGGAGAGTTTGTATCTCAAGAATTTCAAGACTTCTGCGAAAGCGTAGGCATCAACAGGCACCTAACCGCTCCCTATACACCTCAGCAGAATGGAGTGGTTGAAAGACGGAATAGGACACTATTGGAGATGACTAGAAGCATATTGAAACACATGAGCATGCCTAATTATCTGTGGGGAGAAGCAGTGAGACGTGCGACCTACCTCATAAATAGAGTTGCAACAAGAGCCTTAGTGGAACAAACGCCATATGAGGCATTGAAAAGGAAGAAGCCAAATGTTGAGCTTCTACGAGTGTTTGGATGCGTTAGCTATGCTAAAATCGTCACTCCACATCTGAAAAAACTTGATGATAGGTCCCAGATACTTGTGTATCTTGGGACAGAACGTGGTTCGAAAGCTTACCGACTTCTAGATCCGACAAATCGCAGAATCATAGTAAGCAGAGACGTGATCTTCGATGAAAACAAGAGCTATAGGTGGAACAATTCTGATAAAGAAACCGATAAAGAACCAGGAATGTTTACACTCAGTCACGGAGAGTTTGGAAACAACGGAATTAGAGAAAGCGAGATCATCGAAGAAACAGAGGAAAACAGAGAGGATAACGATAATGGTGGAGACACAATCGATGAAGAAAATGGCGATGAAGAAGATGTCTTTACTGAGCCAGGAGATACGGAACAAGAGCAATCCCAGCCGTTGCCCAGAAGATCAACAAGACAAGGAACAAAACCAGGCTACTTGAACGATTATATCCTATTAGCAGAAATCGAAGGTGAACATCTCTTGTTAGCAATTAATGACGAACCATGGGATTTTAAAGACGCAAGCAAGTCGAAAGAATGGAGAGACGCTTGCGAAGAGGAAATCCGGTCGATAATAAAGAACAAGACATGGGATTTAATCGATCTTCCCGTTGGAGCCAAATCAATCGGGTTGACGTGGGTGTTCAAAATAAAACGTAACTCTGATGGTAGCATAAATAAATACAAAGCAAGGCTGGTCGCAAAGGGCTATGTACAAAGGCACGGCATAGACTTTGATGAAGTATTTACCCCGGTAGCTCGTATTGAAACAATCCGTTTCATTATTGCTCTAGTAGCTTCAAACGGCTGGGAGGTGCATCATCTAGACGTAAAAACTACGTTTCTACATGGAGAATTAAAAGAAGATGTTTATGTCACTCAGCCTGAAGGATTCGTAAACATCGGAAGTGAAAAGAAAGTATACAAGCTCCACAAAGCTCTCTATGGACTAAGACAAGCACCTCGGGCCTGGAACACTAAGTTAAATAAAATTCTCATGGAACTAAACTTCGTGAAGTGTTCCAAGGAACCCTCCGTATACCGAAAACAAGAGAAGGAGTATCTTCTTATTGTGGTTGTGTATGTGGATGACTTACTTGTCACAGGGTCTAGCTTGGATCTAATACTTGATTTCAAGAGAGGTATGTCAGCAAAATTTGAAATGAGTGACCTTGGAAGGCTCACCTACTATCTTGGCCTTGAAATTTCTCAAAAGGAAGATGGGATAGTGTTAAAGCAAGAGAGATATGCAATGAAAATTCTAGAAGAAGCTGGAATAAGTGAGTGTAATGCGGCCGATATACCAATGGACTCCGGCTTGAAGCTTTCTAAAGCACAAGATGAAAAGCGCATCAATGAACAAGACTACAGAAGGAATATTGGGTGCCTTAGATATTTACTTCATACTCGGCCAGATCTTAGCTTCTGTGTTGGCGTATTGAGTAGATACATGCAAGAACCAAGAGAATCACATGGAGCTGCGCTAAAACAAACATTAAGGTATCTTCGAGGAACACCCTCTCAAGGTCTCTACTTCAAACGAAGAACCAATTCAGGTCTGGTAGGCTATAGCGATAGTAGCCACAATGTGGATTCGGATGATGGAAGGAGTACTACAGGTCACATTTTCTATCTTAATGATTGTCCAATCACGTGGTGTTCACAAAAACAAGAAGTTGTGGCGTTGTCTTCATGTGAAGCAGAGTTCATGGCAGCTACTGAGGCAGCTAAACAAGTTATTTGGCTCCAAGAACTCTCTGCTGAAGTCATCGGAACAACATGTGAAAAGGTGACCATTCGTATCGATAATAAATCCGCAATCGCACTTACAAAGAATCCAGTATTCCACGGGCGAAGCAAACACATCCATCGAAGGTATCACTTTATACGTGAGTGTGTCGAGAAGGATCAAATTGAAGTAGAACATGTTCCCGGAAACAAGCAAAAGGCTGATATCCTAACTAAGCCACTTGGAAGAATCAAGTTCAAAGAAATGAGAGAACTCATTGGTGTTCAAGATTCGTCAAAAGATGGTTTCAAGCTTAAGGGGGAGAATGTTGGAATAAGCTTGGATTTAGCTTAAGACTTGAGTCATCCTAATCCTACCGAGCTATGGTTATTAAAGGGATTAGGATAAGAGAGAATATTTAGGAGATATCTAAATATACTTGTAATAGGATTTGGAGTTATCAAGTCCTCTCTCTATATAAGGAGATGTCAAAGTGTGACATAACTTAAGAGTTTTGAGAGAGAGATTAAGGAGCTTTAGTTTTGAGTCAGTTTCTAAAGTTAATAAAAGAAGTGCTTTTATACATCCTTAATCAACGTATTCAATTCTAGATCTTTCACTTAGGTTGGTTCGTAATGCTAGATTTGTCATGATAAACCGAAACCTAGTACTACACCTTAGATTAGTTAGATTTTTGGTCTCATCCCATGCATTAGGAATAGATTCGAGTAAGCGGTGTTAGTACTAGATTAGGATTGTTCATTCATTTCTAGATCTTAGGCATTTCACTCATGACCCGAGTTTAGTTGCTTGACCCGAACTTTTTGTGAGCTTTGCATATCCTAGCCAACGAAAGTTGATGTTTAGGGTGTTTAGTGAACAATTGGGATTGTTTCTTAATGTTGTTGATTATTTAATCACAAATGGAAATTTGTCCATGATTAGATAATTAACAAAGTGATTATTGCCATGGAAATGGATTAGTCATATTTGTGAATTCCATGTTCTAAGATAGTGATTAATGCTTCCAAAAGATTCATTGTTTTATTGTCACCCATCTAATTGATAGCTTAGTTCATGATCCAACATTTTAGTCTTGTGTTTTGTTTT
>PKML01027342.1:175704-293543 GCA_002933935.1 Eutrema yunnanense | reverse complement strand
GAGATGTTGCATAAGGCGATCATGGTTGAAAAACAAATCAAGAGAAGAAGTGTCCCTTCCCGAACTTCTCATGGAACCGGTATTGTTCTTAAGCCGAGCTATCAAGGAGAAGAGAAGTCAAATTTCAAGACCACAACCGAGCCTAAACCAGCCGCACCTACTCAAGGATACAAAGGACGGTATGAAACTTCTACTTCTAATTCTCGTGATGTGAGATGTTTCAAATGTCAAGGTAAAGGGCACTATGCAAAGGAATGTCCGAACCAAAGGATTATGGTTCTCTTGGACAATGGAGATATTGAAGAGGAAAAGGAAACGGTGTTTGATGAGTATCTAGAGGAGCATGAAGCAGTTGCCGAGGTAGGAGAGCTCTTGGTAATTCAACGAGCTTTGAACATGCACATCAAAACCGACGAGCATGAACAACGGAAGAATTTGTTTCACTCTCGGTGCCAAGTCCAAGGAAAGGTATGTAGTCTCATCATAGACGGAGGAAGCTGCACCAACGTGGCAAGTAAAACAATGGTCAAAAAGCTTGACATGACCGTGAAAGATCATCCAAAGCCCTATAGTCTTCAATGGCTAAATAATGAGGAGATGAAGGTGAAAAATCAAGTCTCGGTTCCTATAACCATTGGCACGTATCAAGATGAGGTGCTGTGTGACGTGTTGCCTATGGAATCAAGTCACATCCTTCTAGGAAGACCATGGCAATTCGATCGACGGGTTCTTCATGACGGGTTCAATAATCGGTATTCGTTTAACTACGAAGGAAAGAAGATCACGTTGGTTCCTATGTCACCAAGCGAGATTCATCAAGATCAAATTCTCCTCAAGCAAAAAGGTAAAGAGGCTGTAAGTGTTTCTTCTAACTCTTCCAAGAAAAATAAAAAGTGTCTTTTGATTGATTTTTCGAAAGCTCCTTCGAGCTTAGCTAACCACGCACCGGGACTACCAATTCCGAGTGGGAACTCAACTCTTTTGCAGGAAAATCAGGTTGTGATCAAAGGTGATGATCCAAAGAAGTCCACATCCGATCAAGAAGGAGGAGATCCGCTCAAAACAGGCCCAGCAAAAACGATCAAACATTCCTTTTTGCCCGAATACAAAACGTGCAATTATTTGGAGCGATTGAGGAATGAACAAACTCAACGAATTTCCACTGAGGGAAATCATTTTTGCCGTCCAACAACACCTTTAGAAGAGAATAGTCGAGGCAAAAATCAAGAAGTTCATGAAGATTCAAAACTTCCTTTGAAAATCACCTTTACGTCTAAGGAAAAGCATGCCGAGAAAGAAGAGCATCCAAACGACCAAACCATTGATGGTTCAGGTAAGTTCTCTCACCAAAACACATATTTTAAGACTAATAGTCGTGGTGTTTTGTGTTTTGACAATACAGATTTTAAGATCGCTCAAAACTTTCAAATCGGATCCAAGAAGAGCCGAACCACTCAAGGCGAAACAACGGGAAATGAACGAGATGTCTATACTGTTTTTGTGACTTCTAAAAAGCTTGAACCACATCCCATCTCAACACAAATCAACTCCAGCAAGACCAGCTCACGAGGTAAGTATTTTCTGATTTTAAACCTCAACGATTCTAACTTAGCTCGTTTCCTTGCAGATTTTTCGGATTTGAGGTCAAATCCTTTTGAAGAGAGGGGGGATGATATGATCCTGGATGAGCAGCTCGAACCAGATGCTGAGGGAGTCGAGGGAAAGCAAGCTGAGGGATCCGAGGGATCCGAGGGAGGTTTAGCCGAGGGATTTTCAATTGAGGGATTCATTGCCGAGGAACATTCCACCGAGGGAACTTTTGCCGAGGGACATTCAACCGAGGGAAAATCAAGTAATTCGAAGAAAGGAGCTAAGGCCAAAAGATTCAAATTGGTCTTAGGGAGGTTGTATCATCAAGGGTACTTGGGTCAGGACGTAGAAGATGCATTCAAACCTCACCGGTATTGAAATCAGGCCCAAGTAGATCGACCATTGGCTAAGTGAATTATTTGTGCTCTTTTCCTTCGCTTCGGTTTTGTCCCAATGGGTTTTCCGAAGCAAGGTTTTTAACGAGGCAAATATTTCACTTCCAATAAAACCCAATGTGTTGATCTAAGCCCATGAAGCCCACGAAATTCACAAGAGAAGGATCCACAAAAATTCAACAATTATCAAGTATATCAAGGGGCATTATTTTCGCATGGAAGAGCAAGGGGCATTCAACTTGTGTTTTAATTTTTAGTCTTTGTTCAAACTTTGTGTTTATTTTTCTTTGTCATTTTCGAGGCTTGTTTAATTGCTGTGCATGCAAGCCTTGTAATTTTCTATTTAAACTCTTGTATTCCTCATTATCAAATCATCTAGTCTTTTATCAAAAATCCCTTTTCTCTCTAGATCAAAATCTCGTTGGTGAGTAATATCCATCGAAATCCTTTGATGCTTTTGGTGAGTCATATCCAAAAGAATCAAAGCGGAATATCAAGGGCCTTCCGCAACCCTTGTGAGACCATTCGATCCACACACTTTGAAGCAATCCGTTGCTTGCAAAGCCTATCCCGTTCTTACCCAAACCGTAGAGTGAGCATCCTTGGGAGGAGTGTGTCACCAATGCTGCCTCCGGAACCTCATCCAAAGCAAGCGTATCCATGATCATATCATCTTCAAAAGGATTTGACCTCAAATCCGAAAAACCTACATGGAAACGAGCTAAGTTAGTAAATTTGAAGTTCAAATTCGGAATATGCTTACCTTGGGGATTGGTCTTGGATGTGTTGGGGTTGATCCGTGCTGATGTTGAAAACGGTATATGCTTTCTAGGATTCGCCAAAACAGAATAGACATCTTTCACCATTTCGCCTTGGATGTTTCGATTCTCCCCGGGTCCGAGTTGGGTGTTGTGAAGCAACTTGAAATCTGCGTGACCAAACAAGAAAACACCACGACCATTAGTCTTAAAATGAGTGTTTGGTTGAGAAAACTTACCTGACCCAGTAGAGATTTGATCGTTTGGTCGAGTCTTTTGTTCGGCTTGCTCCGTTTTGATCGTTGAGATGGTTTGCAAAGGAGGATGCAGATCGGTGTATGCTACTGAAATTTGGCTTCGACCAGTCTCCTCTAAATGCAAAGTTGGTTGATGAAAATGATCAGAGTTGTTGAAAACCCGTTGCTCAAATTCCTCCCTCAATCGAACCAAGTAGTTCACGTGTTTGTAATCGGGTCGCGAGAGGATCAATCGATCGAAATCAATTTTTTTAGACCAGGAGTCATGGATCGATTTTTCCTTTTGCCATGGACCTCCTTTGTTGATTTTAGCTTGATTTTTCTGCAAAAGAAAAGATTTCTCACTCGGAAGTGCAAGCTCCGGTGCATGGTTAGTTAAGCTCGAAGGAGCGTTCGAAAAATCAATCAAAAGACACTTCTTAATTTTCTTGGAAGAGTTAGAAGAAACACTTACAGCCTCTTTACCTTTTTGCTTGAGGAGAATTTGATCTTGATAAATTTCACTTGGTGACATGGGAACCAACGTGATCTTCTTCCCTTCGTAGTTAAACGAATACCGATTATTGAATCCGTCATGAAGAACCCGTCGATCGAATTGCCATGGTCTTCCTAGAAGGATGTGGCTTGATTCCATGGGCAACACGTCACACAACACCTCATCTTGATATGTGCCAATGGTTATAGGAACCGAAACTTGGCTTTTTACCTTCATTTCCTCGTTGTTTAGCCATTGAAGACTATACGGCTTTGGATGCTCATTCACGGTCATGTCAAGCTTCTTGACCATTGTTTCACTTGCCACATTGGTGCAGCTTCCTCCGTCTATGATGAGACTACATACCTTTCCTTGGACTTGGCATCGAGAGTGAAACAAATTCTTCCGTTGCTCATGCTCGTCGGTTTTGATGTGCATGTTAAATGCCCGCTGAATTACTATGAGTACTCCTACCTCGGCAACTTCTTCATGCTCCTCTTGATACTCATCAAAAACAGTTTCTTTTTCTTCCTCAATATCTCCGTTGTCCAAGAGAACCATAATCCTTTGGTTCGGACATTCCTTTGCATAGTGCCCTTTACCTTGACATTTAAAACATCTCACATCACGAGAATTAGAAGTAGAAGTTTCATACCTTCCTTTGTATCCTTGAGTAGGTGCGGCTGGTTTAGGCTCGGTTGTGGTCTTGAAATTTGACTTCTCTTCTCCTTGATAGCTCGGCTTAAGAACAATACCTGTTCCATGAGAAGTTCGGGAAGGGACACTTCTTCTCTTGATTTGTTTTTCAACCATGATCGCCTTATGCAACATCTCTTCTACGGTTGCATAGGATTGCATTTCCATGCGGTCTTGAAGTTCACGGTTCATGCCAGCTAGAAATCGTGCCATGGTTGCATCTCTTGTTTCGTCTACATCTCCCTTAAGCATTAGCTTTTCCATTTCTTGGAAATAATCTTCCACACCTCTATTCCATTGGGACAAAGCTCTCAAACGTTGATGGAGCTCTCGGTGGTAGTGAGTTGGAACAAAACGTTGTCGCATCAAATAGATCATTTCTTCCCACGTCTCAACAGGATTCTCATGGTTGCGCCTCCGGTTCGTTACAAGCTGATCCCACCAATCAATGGCATAGTCGCAAAATTCAGTAGCCGCCAATCTCATCTTTTTTTGAGTGGAGAAGTTTTGGCAATCGAATACCAATTCCACCTTCTTTTCCCATTCAAGGAAAGCATCCGGGTCGTTCTTCCCGTGGAACTGTGGAATACGAAGTTTCATACCTCCAAGATCATTGTCGCTTCGTTTTCGAGCTGGTGGATGTCTTTCCCGGTTTTCATCCGAAGAATCTCCTCGATCGTAAAAAGGGTTATCTTCCGGTTCATGGCGTTGTGGTCGATTTCTCCTTGGTCTCGCCGGTGCGTGACAACTTCCATGTCCTACGCTCTGCTCGGATCTGATGACATCTGCTCTATTGTTTCTCGGCTCAGCACCCTGATTTCTTTCTCCTCGTCTTGGCGTACGAACCGCTAGTGTCGCCATTTGATCTCGCATTTCGCGGAGAACTTGCGCCATGTCATCGACCTTTTGATTAACGCTATCAACCTTTTGATTCACGCTATCAACCTTTTGATTCATCACAGCTTCTCGTTCTCTCCTAGAACGTGATGATGCCGATTCACTTTCCTCCGACATGTTGTACCTCGCATAGAATCAAACACAAACAAAAGAGTGTATGCAAAAGTTCAGATTTTTCTCCAATAACCACAAAAACAGGTGTTTCCGAAAAAAAACTCAAAACGAATTTCTTTTTATTTTTTTTTTGAATTTTAAAAATTATGAAAATTAAGTTAAGAGACAGATCTACCTAGCAGTATTTTTTTTTTATTTTGTTGAAAAGTTTTTGAATTTATAAAAATCGAAACAAACAGAAAAACGAAAAAATTTAAACCCAGAAATTGCAAAGAAGATGAACAGTTTTAAATAAAAACGAAATGAAATGAAACAAGTGATAGATGGAACGAAATTACCCAGATTGTGGAGTGGTGCTCTGATACCACTTGACACACTCCTCCCAAGGATGCTCACTCTACGGTTTGGGTAAGACGGGATAAGCCTTGCAAACGACGAATCGCTTCAAGGGATGTGGATCGAACGGTCTCACAAGGGTTGCGGAAGGCCCTTGATATTCCACTTTGCTATTTTCGGATATGACTCACCAAAAACAAACAAAGGTTTTCGATTGATATGACTCACAATCGAGATTTTGATCTAGAGAGAAAAGAGATTTTTATTTCGAAGGCTAGATGATTTCGAAAATGAGAGTACAAGGGATTATAAAGAAAAATGATAGACAATAAAGACAAAGACTTGACTAAAAATTAAAACAAAGTTTGAATGCCCCTTGCTCTTCCATGCGAAAATGCCCCTTTGATTTTCTTGATATTTTGTTGACTTTGGACTTGTGATTTTCGTGGGCTTCATGGGCTTAGATCAACACATTGGGTTTTATTGGAAGTGAAATATTTGCCTCGTTAAAAACCTTGCTTCGGAAAACCCATTGGGACAAAACCGAAGCGAAGGAAAAGAGCACAAATAATTCACTTAGCCAATGGTCGATCTACTTGGGCCTGATTTCAATACCGGTGAGGTTTGAATGCATCTTCTACGTCCTGACCCAAGTACCCTTGATGATACAACCTCCCTAAGACAATTTTGAATCTTTTGGCCTTAGCTCCTTTCTTCGAATTATTTGATTTTCCCTCGGTTGAATGTCCCTCGGTGGAATGTTCCTCGGCAAAAGTTCCCTCGGTGGAATGTTCCTCGGCAATGAATCCCTCAATTGAAAATCCCTCGGATCCCTCAGCTTGCTTTCCCTCGACTCCCTCAGCATCTGGTTCGAGCTGCTCATCCAGGATCATATCAGAATTGATGCAGGCTCAAAGGAGAAGCTTGAGGAGTTTCTGGCCAAGGAGTATCTCATCACGGTTAAAGAGTTTGATTCCGCACCTATTTATGACGACTATGACAAGGAAGAAGAGCTTGAAACCGCGCCAATCTTTGACGAGTATGAGGAGCATGCGGTTGATGGAGAGCTACTTGTAGTTAGGCATGATCTTCTTTCTCAAAAGCAAAGGAAGGGAGAAAGCACTCAATTTGAGGACGCAACTTCAGAAAACAAAAGGATTGATCGTTCCTTAGTTCCCGAGCACCGAAATTACTTGCAACATATGAGGGAACGTTTAAAACTTCGAATCTCTACTGAGGGAGATGATTTTCATAAACCAAGTGGACCTTGTGAAGGTTCTGGTCTAGGCATAAATCAATTGGGACGAGCAGAACTCATACTTCCTTTGAAAAATCAACCGGATGGCCTTATCGTCGAAATAAAGCATGCCGAGCTAAATGACAGATTCTCTTCCATTGGAGGTAAGTTTTCTCAACCATTTACATATTTTGAAACTTATGATCGTGGTTTTTTGTTGTTAGGACATACAGGTTCTATCTTGCTTCACAAATCACTTCTCGGATCCAAGGGAGACCAATTCGGACAAGGAGAAGGAACGGGAGTCGAGGGACTACTGAAACTTATGAATCATGACCGTTCTGATTTTGAAGAAACCAAGGAACATGATTCATTTCAAATCCCAGCACCGATCACTTCCAAAACTTACAAGAAGTGCTTACAAGGAGCAAACGTTAAGGTGAATTCGTATGACATCCGAAAAGGTAATGAAATTATTGTGCCTAATGCAATAATTCAAAGTATGATTTACTCTCTACTCTCAATGATAATTTTCTAGATGTATTTCAGTATTGTGAGAGATTTTTCTTTGGAAATTTCTTTAAGCAAAAAGGTTTTCTATTTGATGAGAACAAATCGTGTAAGCTTAACTATGCTTTGAAAAATTCTGTGTTAATTGATAAATTCTCTAAAAATGCTAGTTCTTCACAACTTGCTGAATCCTTCTTTAGGGAAATTGTTTACTTTGATAGCACTCTGAATTTTAATAAAAACTTAGGTGATCATGCTAATTCTTCGAAATTTATTTTGGATGATCTAAGTGAGGAACTATGTGCTAGTCGTGATGATTATGTCCTTTGCACCTATAATGTTTTGTTTCGAGTTTTTGAAAGTGCACAGGATATACAAGAGGGAAGCAATGTGAACGATGAGCATGGATATCAGTTTTGGATTCGTATGAAGGAGAAACGTTTTCCAGCCCGAAAGGAGTCCAAACCAAAGCTAAGCGGAGATTGTCAACGCCGAGTCATAGAACATAGCAATGCCTACAAGATCTGTTTGCAAGGTGAGCATATTTTGTTTTACTTCAATGATTCTAACTTAATTTTGTTCTTGGCAGATTTGAGGACAAATCTTTTTCAAGTGGAGGGGGATGATATGATCATGGATACGCTTGCTTTGGATGAGGTTCCGGAGGCAGCATTGGTCATCCCCAAAGGGCATATTATCCGATCCAAGACACGGAAGCTTGCTGGAGCTGTTCGGAATTTGGCAAATGAAGCACTGAACAAGGAGGATCAACGTACACAACCCGTCATCACCTCATTGTCTTCGAACTCTCTATGAGGTTTGGCCGTTTGTGTAAGACGTTTGTACTCTTTTTCCTGTATACGGTTTTATCCCAATGGGCTTTCCGTATAGAAGTTTTAACGAGGCAACCGGCTTACACCGCTAAACGGTCCGATTTCTTGAGAGTTCCGCGGGGGGATTTTCCGAGGGAAATTCCGAGGAATTTATTCCCGAGGGACTTTTCGAGGGACTTTCCCGTGGGAAATTCTCCGCGGGGATTTTCTGGCGGAATCCCAAGAGTCGTTCAAACTTGCATTTAATTTTCTGTAATTTTCAATGTGGTCTTTCTCTCATTTTCGAGAAGACCTTTGACTTGTCTCTTTGCTTTTCTTTTTAAACTCTTCTTCTCCCTCATTGTCGAACACCTTATTCATTTTTATCAAAGTTATTTCCAGAGATTTTCATCTCTTTTCTCTCGATTTCTTGAATTTCTTGATGGTTAGTCAATGAAATCTTATTCGGTTTATCGTAGTGTTTTTCCGCAACACTCGACGTAGCCTTCGATCCGTCGTTCGTGTGAATTATTCTCGTGAATTAGGGCACAAGGATTTTCGGGATTTCATCTCCCACGCCTTGTCATCTTCTTCTCCGGATTCTCCCAACAACGCAGCCACCCCCTCGTTTCAAGTGTTCATAGTCGGATTTGGGCCTAAGGATTTTTGGGATTTCTCCCACGCTTTAGCATCTCTTCCCGTGGATTCCTTGGAGTCGTGGATCTATCCCTCTCAACCGTACTAGAGCAAGCCGGTCCTTAGTCGAATCGTGTCAGTTTGTGTTTAATTTTAGTCAAGTCTTTGTTCAAACTTTGTCTTTATTTTCTGTAATTTTCGAGGTGGTTAATTGCTGTGCATGCAACCCCTCTTATTTTCCTATATAATTCCCTTGTAACTCATTATCGAAATCCATCTAGTCTTTTCAATAAAAAATCTCTTTCACTTCTAGATCAATCTCGTTGGTGAGTAATATCCATCGAAATCCTTTGATGCTTTTGGTGATTCATATCCAAAAGAATCAAAGCGGAATATCAAGGGCCTTCCGCAACCCTTGTGAAACCATTCGATCCACATCCCTTGAAGTGATTCGTTGCTTGCAAGGCTTATCAAATCGTTACCCAAACCGTAGAGTGTGCGATCTAGGGGATTCGTAACAAGTGGTATCAGAGCACCACTCCACAATCTGGGTAATACTGTTCCATATCTCATCTATTTTAATTTCGTTCCTTATTTATTTTTGTGTTTGCGATTTTGTTTTTGAGTCTTTTCATCTTCTTTAAATTTATGGGTTTGAAATTTTTGTTGATTTTCAATTTTGTTTCGATTTTAATTAATTCAAAACCTTATAAAAAAACAAAAAAATATAGCTAAGTAGATATGTGTCTTATTTTAATTGTCATAATTTTTAAAATTCAAAAAAAAAAAAAATCTGTTTCTGAGTTTTTGAAAAAAGTCCAGCTTTTGNATATAGCTAAGTAGATCTGTGTCTTATTTTAATTGTCATAATTTCTAAAATTCAAAAAAAAAAAAAATTCGTTTTTGAGTTTTTGAAAAATTCCAGTTTTTGTGGTCATAGTTGAAAAAAATCTGAACTTGGCATACTCTCACGTTTGTGTTTTGATTTTGTGCGAGGAACAAAATGTTTTATGAAAGAAAAACCAGTACTTCACGGGCGAGAAGGGAACGAGAGGCAGCCTTTAATCAAAAATTCGATGGCATAAACCAAAAGTTCGACGGTATTACACAACTACTCCATGAGATGATGGATCGCATGGCCACTCTCGAGGGGAGAATGCCGAGAAAGGAGGAGCCTGATCCCGCACCTATTTATGACGACTATGGAGAGGAGGAGCCTGATCCCGCACCTATTTATGACGACTATGATGAGGAAGACCTTGAAACCGCGCCAATTTTTGACGAGTATGAGGAACATGCGGTTGATGGAGAGCTACTTGTAACTAGTCGTGATCTTCTTTCTCAAGAGTAAAGGAAGAAAGAAAGCACTGACTTTGAGGACGCAACTTCAGAAAACAAAAGGACCGATCGTTCCTTAGTTCCCGAGCACCAAAATTACTTGCAACAAATGAGGAAACGTCTAAATCATCGAATTTCAACTGAGGGAGTTGATTTTCATCAACCAAGTGGACCTTGTGGAGGTTCTGGTTGAGGCAGAAAACAATTAGGACATGAGGATTTTATACTTCCTTCACAAATCCCCTCCGATGGCCTTATCGTAGAAATGAAGCTTGCCGAGCCAAAAGAGCATCTAAAGGACCGACTCTCTTCCACTGGAGGTAAGTTTCCTCAACCAAACATTTATCATAAGACTAATGGTCATGGTGTTTTCTTGTTTAGTCGCGCAGATTTTAAGTTGCTTCACAACACTCAACTCGGATCCGAGGAGAATCGAAACATCCGAGGCGAAATGGTGAAAAATGTCTATTCTTTTTTGGCGACTCCTAGAAAGCATATACCGTTTTCAACATCAGCACGGATCAACCCCAACACATTCAAGACCAATCCCCAAGGTAAGCATAATCCGACTTTGAACTTCAAATTTACTAACTTAGCTCGTTTTCGTGTAGGTTCTTCGGATTTGAGGTCAAATCCTTTTGAAGAGAGGGGGGATGATATGATCCTGGATGAGCAGCTTGAACCAGTTGCTGAGGGAACCGAGGGATCCGAGGGATTCGAGGGATTCGAGGGATCCGAGGGATCCGAGGGATTCTTTGCCGAGGGACATCCGAATGGGGAAAAATCAAAATGTTACTCGAAGATAGGCGCTAAGGCGAAAAGATTCAAATTGGTCTTAGGGAGGTTGTATCATCAAGGGTACTTGGGTCAGGACGTAGAAGATGCATTTAAACCTCACCGGTATTGAAATCAGACCCAAGTAGATCGAGCATTGACTCAAGTGATTTATTTGTGCTCTTTTCCTTCGTTTCGGTTTTGTCCCAATGGGTTTTCCGAAGCAAGGTTTTTAACGAGGCAAATATTTCACTTCCAATAAAACCCAATGTGTTGATCTAAGCCCAAAGAAGCCCACGAAATTCACAAGAAAAGGATCCACAAAATTCAACAAATATCAAGTATATCAAAGGGGCATATTGGCGTGAAGAGGGAAGGCCAAGGGGTTAAGTTTGTGTTTAATTTTAGTCAAGTCTTTGTTCAAACTTTGTCTTTATTTTCTGTAATTTTCGAGGTGGTTAATTGTTGTGCATGCAACCCCTCTTATTTTCCTATATAATTGCCTTGTAACTCATTATCAAAAATCATCTAGTCTTTGAATAAAAATCTCTTTTCTCTCTAGATCCAATCTCGATTGTCAGTCATATCAATCGAAAACCTTTGTCGAATTTGGTGAGTCATATCCAAACAAGACAAAGTGGAATATCAAGGGCCTTCTGCAACCCTTGTGAGACCGTTCGATCCACATCCCTTGAAGCGATCCGTCGTTTGCAAGGCTTATCAAATCGTTACCCAAACCGTAGAGTGTGCGATCTAGGGGATTCGTAACAAACCCCGTAAATGTTCTTAGATGTTCTATGTGTTTTTATGAATGCTATCACTCGTTCATCGATAGTTTTTTACAAAATCCCAAATAACTAGTTTTGATTGTGATAGATCCTTGATCCGATCCTCCCAAAAAGCACACTCTTGTCGGTAAAGAAAGCGGAATTGATGCGGAATTGAAACGGGGATAATCCTTGAACGAACAAGGCGGGGGAAGTGAACGGTTGCGTCGAGAACTATGAACTGAACTCGGTAAACCTGAACCAAAGGCTAACCACCTAAGGAACGTTGTGACTCTTCGGCTAACCACCTCGGAATCGATTGTGAATGTTGGATATGACTCACCAACAAACGAACCACGGATATGACACACCGCGGGATGATCAATGGCTAACCACCAAATGATCGATTTGATTTCGTTGGCTAACCACCAAAGAGATCGAAAAGTTCCAAAGGAACAAAAGAGAGAAAACTTCTCAAAGATATTTGATTAAAAGATTGAATGATTATTTGTGATCTCTTACATGAGTTTATATAGAGAATAGAAGAAGTAGAAGAGGTGGTCAACAAGACTCCTCGAAAATGAAAACAAAGACCAAAGACCAAAGACTAAAATAAATAGAGTTTTGACTAGAAATAAAAGAAGGTTGAATTGTCCCTTGGCCTTCCAATTTCGTGAATGATGATGGTGATGGTGATCTTTGCACTTCATGGAAGAGATTGGGCCAAATGTGAGATGTAAGCCCAAGCCTCATTAAAACCTCTTTTGGTAAACCCATTGGGAAAAACCCAAAAGGAGGAAAAAGAGTACAAGGACAAACATCTTGGGCCAAACCTCAAATCCATGATGTCTTCTTTGTACCTTGATGGTTTTAGGTAATAGGTAAGCTTATTGGGAACATCTTTGATGAAGGAATTGATGCCCAAAACGCTGAATCTTTGATAGTAGATCCGTTGAGAAGTTACAGCTCCGAAATGAAGCAAGCCGAGGATCCGTTGAGTTTGAACTTGAATAACTTCCAAACGAAAACTGGGATCGACTTGATTCCAACTCTCCATGAACCTCTTATGGATCAAAATTGTAGAACATGTTGATTTGTAGCTTAACTCCTCTTGGTTTGGTTGGAAACGTCCAAAGAAGTCACGTACGTCCAAATCGGGCAAGCTGGAAATTACCCGAGTTGTAAATTGCATAACTCCTTCTTCTGAATTCGGATTGATCTGATTCCACTTCGAGTATCTCTCTATGTTAGCTGAGAATGTTTTCCAAGTGGTCTCATGTGCTGAATCATCGTGGTTGAATTTAGACGCTCCAAGAAATGCACATGTATCCGGATTGATCCTTTTGCGACTTGTGTGGTGCATTTGATGGAGTTTTGGATCAGCTACGGATCTGTTGACCTCATCAATATCCTTTGGATCAAGCTCAGGTTCAAGCTCGGCCATGAATCTATCAGATTGATTTTCTAATACACCCCTGTCCACGGGATCGTCTCAAAGAAAACGGTAAGGCTTGGATAATCCTTAAACGGAGGTTTAAGGCGGTGGAAATCGTAGCTCGGAGATGTGGAACCGGCTCGAAGGCGTGAGACTCCTCTCAATAATCCTCCCAACTCGCAGCTCGCTTGCGGACACCTCGTTACGGCGATTGTTTGAATGGTTACCCACAAAGGGAGATGGAAATCCCCTTGATAAACCGATCGAAATTACTTAGAATCCACTAAAGAGAAATCGAAAGAGAGAAAGTTTTTGATTGATAAATTGTTACTTGATCAAATGATCATACACGAAAATATAAAGGAGAGGGGAGTCCAAGAGACTAAGCCATCCTCGAAAATACAAGGAGGAAAATCGAAAATGACAAAAAACAATAAAGAGAAGTTTGAATAAAAATGTTGACATTGACTAGTGATCCACGAAAATGACCCTTGAACTTCTTGAGGGATTTTCGTGGGGAACTTGAGGGATTTTGTTGAGGGATTTGCTGCGGGATATGGGCTTGAGGGAAAAAGTGTTCCAATGCCTCGTTAAAAACCTTGTCACGTAAAACCCGTTGGGTAAAAACCGTGACTAAGGAAAAGAGCACACTTGGACTTGTATCGAAACCAATGCGGTTCGAGGCACTTTTTCCTTCAAACCCACGGCTTCGTGAACATGTTGAACGAGTCCTCCAAGTGCTTCCTTAAGCTTCCTCGCCTTATCTCTCGTCATTGCTCCTTCCGGCACGTACCAAGCTTCCTCGGGTTCAAGCTCCTTCTCGGCAAAAGTCTCCTCGGCAAGATTCTCCTCGGCTACGTGATTAACCTCCATTGAACCGTCCAGGATCATATCATGCCCCTCCTCTTCAAAAGGATTTGTCCTCAAATCTGGACTATCTGCAACAAAAGGGATCAAGTCAGAAACATTGAAGCTTGAACTAATAGCGTACTTACCTTGCAAATCGATGACGTAGGCATTGTTGTTGATCCGTTTGGTGACACGGAATGGACCATCCGTCCGTGGCATGAGCTTAGACTTCCGTTCATCCGGAAAACGTTCTTTCCGCAAATGAACCCAAACGAGATCTCCCGGTTCGAATATTTGCTCACGCCGGCCTTTGTTAGCTTGCTTACGGTATTATTCGGTTCATTTCTCGATGTTCAACCGTGCTTGTTCATGCATCTTCTTCACGATCTCAGCCTTCTTTTTCCCATCAAAACTCAAACGCTCATTGGAAGGTAACTCGGTTAGATCCAAAGGAGTAATGGGATTAAAACCATAAACCAACTGAAAAGGCGAAAACTTAGTAGCGGAGTGAACAGCATGGTTATAAGCAAATTCAACGTGCGGCAAACAATCTTCCCAAGTCCTAATATTCTTTTTAATAACAGCACGCAAGAGAGTGGGCAAGGTTCTATTCACTACTTCCGTTTGCCCATCAGTTTGCGGGTGACAAGTAGTAGAAAACATAAGTTTAGTGCCTAACTTAGACCACAACGTTTTCCAAAAATAACTTAAGAACTTAGTGTCGCGGTTGGAAACTATCGTCCTAGGCATGCCATGCAAACGTATCACTTCCCTAAAGAATAATTCCGCAACTAGTGATGCATCATCCGTTTTATGACAAGGAATAAAGTGAGCCATCTTAGAAAATCTATCAACTACCACAAAGATGGAATCTCGACCCTTCCTAGTTCTAGGTAAAGGAGAGTACAAACCTTGCGGACTTACCTTAGATTTGGCTTGCTTACAAGTGACACATCTTCCGCAAATTCGTTCCACGTCCTTTCGCATATGTGGCCAATAAAAGTGTGCTTGCAACGTACTCAACGTCTTGGCGACTCCGAAGTGTCGCATATGTCCTCCTGCATGTGATTCCCTAACAAACAATTCTCGCAAAGAACAGTGAGGCACGCAAAGTCGATTTTCAAAGAAAAAAAATCCGTCATTTCGAAAAAAATTTCCAAAGGCAAATTTTTCGGTTGCGTTAAAAGCTTCTTTAAAATCGGAATCACTAGCATATAAATCCTTAATTTGTTCAAATCCCAGCAACTTAGTCTCAAGAGTAGAAAGAAGAACATACCTCCTTGACAATGCATCGGCAACTACATTGTCCTTACCTTGTTTGTATCGAATGACATACAGAAAAGTCTCGATGAACTCAACCCACCGTGCGTGACGTTTGTTCAGCTTTTGTTGTCCTTTGAGATGCTTGAGAGACTCATGATCAGTGTGGATCACGAACTCTTTAGGCCAGAGGTAGTGTTGCCATGTTTGCAAAGCTCGGACCAAAGCGTAAAGCTCCTTATCGTACGTCGGGTAATTCAACGTTGCTCCTCCGAGTTTTTCGCTAAAGTAAGCGATTGGTCTCTTCTCCTGCATAAGGACAGCACCGATACCTATACCAGAGGCATCACATTCAATCTCAAATGTTTTAGAAAAATTCGGTAAAGAGAGAAGTGGGGCGTTGGTAAGTTTATCCTTCAACGCTTGGAAGGCATTTTCTTGTGCTTCGTTCCACTTGAATCCATCATCTTTCTTGATAACTTCGGTTAGAGGTGCGGCCAAGGTACTGAAATCCTTCACAAAGCGTCGGTAAAAACCCGCAAGTCCATGGAAACTCCTTACTTCGCCAACGGACTTCGGACTAGGCCAATCGCGAATCGCCTTCACCTTTTCTTCATCGACCTTGATTTCCTGTGCACTTACAACAAAGCCTAGAAAAACCAAGTTATCCGTACAAAACGTACACTTCTTTAAGTTCGCATAAAGCTTTTCCTTCCTAAGAACATCCAAAACAGCCCTAACATGCGTAACATGGTCGTCTATGTTTTTGGTATATACTAGGATATCATCAAAGTATACAACGACAAAGACTCCTATAAATGATCGCAAGATATGGTTCATTAGCCTCATGAATGTACTAGGTGCATTAGTTAATCCGAAAGATCACTAACCATTCATACAACCCATGCTTAGTCTTAAATGCTGTTTTCCACTCATCCTCCTCTTTCATCCTAATTTGATGATATCCACTTTTAAGATCGATTTTAGAAAATATGCAAGACCCATAAAGCTCATCTAGCATGTCATCTAAACGAGGGATAAGATGGCGATACTTTACAGTGATATTATTGATGGCACGACAGTCGACGCACATGCGCCATGTTCCATCCTTCTTCGGAACAAGCAAAACCGGTACCGCACAAGGACTCATGCTCTCGCGGATATGTCCTTTCTCCATAAGCTCCGTGACTTGCCTTTGAAGCTCCTTAGTCTCCACGGGATTAGTCCTATATGCTGGTCGATTTGGAAGCGCAGCTCCGGGCACAAAATCTATTTGATGCTCGATCCCTCAGATAGGCGGTAAACCGTGTGGGTTGTCTTCGGGAAAGACATCGTCAAAATCCTGTAAAACAGAAATTATCTTGCTCGGAAGCTCGAGCTCAAAATCAGTATGACTCATAAGAGTCTCTTTAAACCTAAGAACAATAAAAGTTTTCTTTGTAAACAAAGCTTGCTTTACCTCACTAGATTTCGCAAAAAGAGTAGATTTTCTTACGTTTTTTGGCTCCGCGGCTTTCTTTGGATTAACGATCAAACTCATACCTTCTTTAGCTTGGGATTGGTTGGCATTGAGGTCACTCTTAGCCTCGGATTCCTTCTTCTTATCACGGATTTTCTGGTCTTGGTAGATTTCGAGAGGGGTCATAGGAACTAGGACCACGTGTTTACCTTTGTATGCGAATGAATGCTTGTTGGTGAGACCATCGTGAGTAACCTTGCGATCAAATTGCCAAGGTCGTCCCAACAGTATATGCCCCTCCTCCATAGGCAGCACGTCACAAAGTACCTCATCCACGTAGCTTCCTATAGACAAAGGAACTAAAACTTGTTTCGTTACCTTTAAATGGCCCTCGTTGTTCAACCATTGGAGATAATACGCCTTGGGATGTTTTGTCACTTCTAAACCCAGCTTCTCCACAAGTGTCGTACTTGCCACAATCGTACAGCTGCCCCCATCGATGATAAGGCTACAAATTTTCCCTTTGACGCGGCATCTCGTATGAAACAGATTTTCCCGTTGTTCTTCTTCTTTCGGCCGATCTTGAATAAGTAAGGTCCGTCTCGCCACTAGTAAGTCTCCATACTCAATGTCTTCAGCTTACTCCTCAACCTTTTGCGAGACCTCACAATCTTCTTCCGCTTCCGACTCTATCTCACCATCCCCTCGGAGAACCATAGTTCTTTTATTCGGACAATCTTTGGCCATATGCCCTCGGCCTTGGCATTTGAAGCATCGAAGATCTGTGCTCCTGGCTTGAGAAGTCTCGGCTTTCTCATTAGGATTACGAACATACGTTGGAGTGAAAGGCTTCGAATCCATTCCCGTCCTCACATCCATTTTTGGTCGAAAACCCGAACTATTAGTGACCGGATTAGATCGCATGCTAGAACCGTAGGAAGGTTTTGCGGCATTCCTTCTTTTGAGTTGTCTTTCGATGATGTTTGCCTTTTGTAGCATCTCCTCAAGATCCCCATAGTACTGTAGTTCCAGCAAGTCTTGAATCTCACGGTTAAGACCTCCCAAAACCGTGACATAGTAACCTCATTATCTTCCTCGAGACGAGCGCGGGTCATAAGCATTTCCAGCTCTTGGTAGTATTCTTCAACACTCCGTGCTCCTTGGGTAAGTCTCCTTAACCTATTGTGTAGGTCACGTTGGTGATGGCTGGGGACGAACCGCTTGCGCAAAACAGCCTTTAATTGTCGCCAAGTCACGATCGCATCTTCATCATTACGTCTCCGCGAAATCACCAATTGTTCCCACCAACTTAGTGCGTAATCGTAGAATTCCATTGCAACAGCACACACCTTTTGAACTTCCGTAGCTTCATTACAGTCAAACACGAGCTCCACCTTAATTTCCCATGCCAAATACGCATCCGGATCATTCTTCCCATGGAAAGGAGGAATTTTTGCGATAACACCTCTCGTGTTGTTTGCTCGTCTCGGTCTCCTTGGATAATTACCGGATGAATGACCATCAGAATCATGTTGTCTAATTTGCCGTGGTCGACCTTGATCCTTATGATTAGAAAAATCCTCGTAGTACTCATTCCCATTCAACGGTCTATTAACGGGGTCGTTGTTAGGACCATTCGCAGGGTTGTTTTGCGGAAGTACGGGATTATTTGGTGCTGGGACTGTCTCGGCAACTCTTAATAGCTCTCTTTGCATGAGATCCATGCGTGTTGTCATCTCACCAAGCAGCCTAGTGATCTCGTTAGTAGCGGTTTCATGGACCGGTTTGCCATCGGGCAAAAGTTTTGCGCCTAAATCGGTGATCAAACGAGTCACCTCTTCCATTACGGCTTGGTTATTGGGTGAACTTGATTCGGAAGTGTCCTCCGACATATTGGTACCTGAAATGATCACAAGAACAAATTAGTAAGTGATGAAAATTTCAAACGTGAGTTTATCAAAGAGAAGGGAAAGAGAAAGGAATCGGTGTTGTCGAATTCTTCTCGGAAAATGGGTTCCTCGGTGGGTTTTGAAAATTTTTCCCGGCTACAAATCCCTCGGATTTATGTTTTCCCCCGGGGAGAAAAATTTTCCCACGGACTGGCTTTCCCCGGAAATCCCCTCGGCTTCAGTTTCCCCCGGGAAGTCCCTCGGACTTGATTTTCCCGGAAAAACTCCTCGGCTTCTCGGATTGAATTTCCAAAATTTCCCAAAAATTGCTGGTCCTTAATTCCTTGCAAAAAAATTTTAAAATCCACACAACAAAAGCTTAGGTCGATCTGAGAATCAAAACAATCAAAACCAATTTTTTTTTTTTTTTTTGAATTAACGACGATGAACGATTTAAATCCTAAAAAAAATACGAATGATTTTTTATTTTTTTTTTATTTTCGATGGACTCAAACAACCTAACAATGATCTAAATGCAAAATTTAAATCAAAACAACACTAGAATTAACCCAGAAAATGATGAACAATTCGATGAACACAAATGAAGATGAACGGTCAAAAATGAAAAATATGCAATGAAATGAAATGAAACAAAAAACGAAATGAAAGGTGATAGATGAAACGATATTACCGGATCCTTGAGTTCTCTGATACCACTTAATACACCCCTGTCCACGGGATCGTCTCAAAGAAAACGGTAAGGCTTGGATAATCCTTAAACGGAGGTTTAAGGCGGTGGAAATCGTAGCTCGGAGATGTGGAACCGGCTCGAAGGCGTGAGACTCCTCTCAATAATCCTCCCAACTCGCAGCTCGCTTGCGGACACCTCGTTACGGCAATTGTTTGAATGGTTACCCACAAAGGGAGATGGAAATTCCCTTGATAAACCGATCGAAATTCCTTAGAATCTACTAAAGAGAAATCGAAAGAGAGAAAGTTTTTGATTGATAAATTGTTACTTGATCAAATGATCATACACTAAAATATAAAGGAGAGGGGAGTCCAAGAGACTAAGCCATCCTCGAAAATACAAGGAGGAAAATCGAAAATGACAAAAACAATAAAGAGAAGTTTGAATAAAAATGTTGACTTTGACTAGTGATCCACGAAAATGACCCTTGAACTTCTTGAGGGATTTTCGTGGGGAACTTGAGGGATTTTGTTGAGGGATTTGCTGCGGGATATGGGCTTGAGGGAAAAAGTGTTCCAAGGCCTCGTTAAAAACCTTGTCACGTAAAACCCGTTGGGTAAAAACCGTGACTAAGGAAAAGAGCACACTTGGACTTGTATTTTCAGTTTTAGACGAGACAATTTCCGAACCCAAGCTAAAACCTGAAATTGTCTCGGCTAAAAATGAAAATGCATATTCCGTCGGAAATCCGTCGGATATTTCCGAGGGATTTCCGTCGGATTATGCATTTTCTGAGAATTTTAAAGTGTAAAACAATAAAATATCATTATCCGTCGGAAATCCCTCGGAAATTAGGGTAACAAACCTCAAATTTGCCGGATTTTGAACATGTTTGGTCTTGATAGATGTAGAAGTAACAAATATAAACTAGTTTCTATGAAATGTTTTTAAGAATCAAACATTTTAAACTTTTTAATTACAACCCGGAGCAACCCCGTAAATGTTCTTAGATGTTCTATGTGTTTTTATGAATGCTATCACTCGTTCATCCATAGTTTTTTACAAAATCCCAAATGACTAGTTTTGATTGATTTTCAAAGGTTTTTCTTATTAGTATGTAACACTAATGGTTATTAAACACTAAAATTTATGAAATCTTCTTTATATAAACCCTAAACCCGTCGGAAATCCGTCGGAAATTTTCCGAGGGATTTCCAACGGTTTTAGATATTTTCAAGGTAAGACAGAACGTGTTGACTGGCCAATTGGGAAGCTTGTATTTTTTATGGATCCTCTAATTTTACCTGCGGATTTAAACCGCCAAACGAAAATGATCTAAATTTGTGGCGGTTAATTATTTTGAGTTTCCGACTGAATCCCGAGGGGGGTCCGTCGGAAACGAGTATACTTAAAGATTCAGTCGGATGACCTCTATTTAAAGATCCAGTCGGATGACCGCCTTGCCTTTTGATTTAGCTTGGGATCTGACACGAATCGACTAAGGATCGCTTGCTCTAGTACAGGTGAGGTTGATAGATCCATGACTTCAATGGATTCACGGGAAGAGATGCTAAGGCGTGGGAGAAATCCCGAAAATTCCTTAGGCCCAAATCCGACTATGAATGATTGAAACGAGGGGGTGGCTGCGTTGTTGGGAGAATCTGGGGAAGAAGATGATAAGGCGTGGGAGATGAATCCCGAAAATCCTTATGCCCTAATTCCGAGAAAAACTCACACGAACGACGGATCGAAGGTTGGTCGAGAAGATGAGGAAATAATCTCGATAAACCGAATAAGATTTCAATGACTAACCATCAAGAAATCGAGAGAGAAAAGAGATGAATCTCTGAAAATACTTTGATAAAAATGATAATCTATTTTTCGACAATGAGGGAGAGAAGAAGATAAAGAAAAAATTCAAAAGACAAGTCAAGAGTAATTCTCGAAACAAGGAGAAGACTCATCGAAAATTACAAAGAAAATAAATGAAGTTTGAACAACCATTGGAATTCTGGCATAAATTCCCGCGGAGAATTTCCCCCGGGAAAGTCCCTCGAAAAGTCCCTCGGGAATAAATCCCTCGGAATTTCCCTCGGAAAATTCCCCCGCGGAACTCTCAAGAAGTCGGACCGTTTAGCGGTGTAAGCCGGTTGCCTCGTTAAAACCTCTATACGGAAAACCCATTGGGATAAAACCGTATACAGGAAAAAGAGTACAAACGTCTTACACAAACGGCCAAACCTCATAGAGAGTTCGAAGACAATGAGGTGAGGACGGGTTGTGTACGTTGATCCTCCTCGTTCCTTGCATCCGTGAGTAAGTTCCGAACCGCTCCCTCTAGTTGCCGTGCCTAAGACCGTGTGATTGGTCCCTCGGGAATGACTATCGCGTCTTCTTGAACCTCCGCCGAAGCCGTCAAGTCCATGATCATATCAGGATCTCTTCATGAAACCTATACGAAATTGAGCTATCGGTCAACTGGAAGTGGTTTCAGGTCATTCCCATCAGCAGTTCAAGAGATTTACTGAAGACATGTCATTACCGGAAAATGTAGCTACAATCCGAAGCAGCTGAAAGATCTTGTCAGATGGAATCCTTCCCCTGCCCAGTTTAATCTTAAATTAGGTCACAAGATAGACAGTTGAGTTAGCTTCACTTGAGAATTGGATTCATCTCATTCCGAGCCATGGTTAAAGAGCTATGACCGAATTCGTAAAGACATGTAAGTTTTAAAATTCTCAGAAAAAGCATAATCCGTCGGAAATCCCTCGGAATATTCAGACGGATTTCCGACGTGACACGATTCGACTAAGGATCAGCTTGCTCGAGTACGGATGAAAGGGATAGATCCACGACTTCAAGGAATCCACGGGAAGAGATGCTAAGGGGTGGGAGAAATCCCGAAAATCGTTAGGCCCAAATCCGACGATGAACACTTGAAACGAGGGGGTGGCTGCGTTGTTGGGAGAATCCAGGGAAGAAGATGATAAGGCGTGGGAGATGACTCCCGAAAATCCTTATACCCTAATTCCGAGAAGAACTCACACGAACGACGGATCGAAGGTTGCGTCGAGAAGATGCGGAAATAGTCTCGATAAACCGAAAAGATTTCAATGACTAACCATCAAGAAATCGAGAGAGAAAAGAGATGAATCTCTGAAAATAACTTAGATAAAAATGTTGTATGTTTTTCGACAATGAGGGAGAAGAAGATAAAGCAAAAAAATTCAAAGGGAAAGTCAAAGAGTCTCCTCGAAAATGAGATAGAGACTACACCGAAAATTACAAAGAAATAAATGATAAGTTTGACAAACTTTTGGAATTCCGCCAGAAATTTCCGCAGAGAATTTCCCCCAGGAAAGTTCCTCGAAAAGTCCCTCGGGAATAAATCCCTCGGAATTTCCCTCGGAAAATCCCCCCGCGGAACTCTCAAGAAGTCGGACCGTTTAGCGGTGTAAGCCGGTTGCCTCGTTAAAACCTCTATACGGAAAACCCATTGGGACAAAACCGTATACAGGAAAAAGAGTACAAACGGCCAAACATCATAGAGAGTTCGAAGACAATGAGGTGAGGACGGGTTGTGTACGTTGATCCTCCTCATTCCTTGCATCCGTGAGTAAGCTCCGAACCGCTCTCGCTAGTTGCCGTGCCTTAGACCGTGTGATGGGTCCTTCGGGAATGACCATCGCGTCTTCTTGAACCTCCACCGAAGCCGTCACGTCCATGATCATATCATCCCCCTCCTCTTGAAAAGGATTTGCCCTCAAATCGATTTCATCTGCAACATAAGGAATAATATCAGCAACATTAAAACTTGAACTTATCGAATACCTACCTTGGAGATCGAGTTCGTAGGAATTGTCGTTGATATTTTCCACCACGGTGAACGGCCCATCGACTCTTGGCAAGAGTTTCGACTTTCTTTCCTCCGGGAACCGTTCTTCCCTTAGATAAATCCAAACAAGATCACCGGGTTCAAAAACCTTCTTGTTTCGCCCCTTGTTTGCGTGCTTGCAGTATTGTTCCGTCTTACGTTCGATGTTTGTTTTCGCCTTCTCGTGCATCTGTTTGACCATCTCGGCCTGTTTCTTACCGTCCATACTCACATGTTCACTCAAAGGTAAAGGAGTTAAATCTAGAGGAGTAAGCGGATTAAAACCATAAACGAGTTCAAAAGGAGAAAACAAAGTCGTAGAATGTTGTGTATGATTATAAGCAAATTCTACATGAGGCAAACAATCTTCCCACGATCTAAGATTCTTTTTAATAACAGTCCGCAAGAGAGTTCCTAAGGTCCTATTAACCACCTCGGTTTGACCGTCCGTTTGCGGATGACAAGTAGTAGAGAAACAAAGCTTCGTTCCTAACTTAGCCCAAAGAGTTTTCCAAAAATAGCTAAGAAACTTTGTATCTCTATCCGACACTATAGTCCTAGGCATCCCATGCATGCGAATAACTTCCCTAAAGAATAAATCGGCTATGTTCGATGCATCATCAGTTTTATGGCAAGGAATAAAATGCGCCATCTTAGAGAACCTATCGACTGCCACAAATATCGAATCATTACCTTTCCTAGACTTAGGCAATCCTAACAAAAAATCCATAGAAATGTCGGTCCAATGAGCACTAGGAATAGGTAGAGGAGTATACAGACCTTGGTTTTGGCGTTTAGATTTTGCATACTTACAAGTCGTGCACCGGTTGCAAACACGTTCCACATCGCGTTTCATATGCGGCCAAAAGAAATGATCTTGCACGATATGAAGTGTTTTGGCAATGCCAAAATGTCCCATAAGTCCACCGCCATGTGCTTCCCTAATAAGCAAATCTCGCAAAGAAGAGTTAGGAATACAAAGACGGTTCTCGTAAAACAAGAAACCGTCGCTTTGAAAGTACTTTCCAAATGCGAATTTAGAACAAGAGAGAAACACTTCCTGGAAATCGGAATCGGTTGCATATGCTTCCTTGATCATCTCAAACCCAAGTATCTTAGCATCAAGTGTCGAGATAAGAGTGTACCTCCGAGACAATGCAACGGCAACGACGTTTTCCTTACCTTGTTTGTACTGAATTACGTAGGGAAACGTCTCGATGAATTCGACCCAACGTGCGTGCCTCTTATTCAAATTTTGATGGCTCTTCAAGTGCTTGAGAGATTGGTGATCGGTATGAATGATGAACTCCTTCGGCCATAAGTAATGCTTCCACGTTTGGAGAGCTCGGACCAAGGCATAAAGTTCCTTGTCGTAAGTCGGATAATTGAGTGTTGCTCCTCCAAGTTTCTCGCTGAAGAAAGCCACGGGTTTCTTCTCTTGCATAAGTACAACACCTATACCAATACCAGAAGCGTCACATTCAATCTCGAAAGCTTTCATAAAATCGGGTAAAATAAGTAAAGGGGCGTGAGTGAGTTTGTTTTTCAGTAGTTGGAATGCGTCCTCTTGAGCTTGTTCCCATCGAAATCCCACGTCCTTCTTCATAACCTCGGTAAGTGGTGCGACAATCGTACTGAAATCACGAACGAATCGTCGATAAAATCCCGCCAAACCGTGAAAACTCCGAACATCGCTAACGGTCTTTGGGCTCGGCCAATCGCGGATCGCCTTTATCTTGTTCTCGTCAACCTGTACGCCCGTTATATTATTGATCGTGCGGCAATCGACACACATCCGCCAAGTACCGTCTTTCTTCGGCACAAGTTGTACGGGTACAGCACATGGGCTCATACTTTCCTGTATATGTCCTTTAGACATCAGCTCATCTACTTGGCGTTGTAGTTCCTTAGTTTCCACGGCATTTGTTCGATACGCCGGCCGGTTCGGAAGAGTCACGCCGGGGACAAAGTCGATTTGATGCTCGATTCCGCGGAGTGGTGGCAAACCACTTGGTCCATCGTCCTGGACCACATCAGCATACCCCTGCAAAAGAGATGAGTCACCGATTTTGGAGCAAGTGTCTCTGATACCACTTGACACGATTCGACTAAGGACCGGCTTGCTCGAGTACGGATGAGAGGGATAGATCCACGACTTCAAGGAATCCACGGGAAGAGATGCTAAGGCGTGGGAGAAATCCCGAAAATCCTTAGGCCCAAATCCGACGATGAACACTTGAAACGAGGGGGTGGCTGCGTTGTTGGGAGAATCCGGGGAAGAAGATGATAAGGCGTGGGAGATGACTCCCGAAAATCCTTATGCCCTAATTCCGAGAAGAACTCACACGAACGACGGATCGAAGGTTGCGTCGAGAAGATGCGGAAATAGTCTCGATAAACCGAAAAGATTTCAATGACTAACCATCAAGAAATCGAGAGAGAAAAGAGATGAATCTCTGAAAATAACTTAGAAAAAAATGTTGTATGTTTTTCGACAATGAGGGAGAAGAAGATAAAGCAAAAAAATTCAAAGGGAAAGTCAAATAGTCTCCTCGAAAATGAGAGAGAGACTACACCGAAAATTACAAAGAAATAAATGATAAGTTTGACAAACTTTTGGAATTCCGCCAGAAATTCCCGCGGAGAATTTCCCCCGGGAAAGTTCCTCGGGAATAAATCCCTCGGAATTTCCCTCGGAAAATCCCCCCGCGGAACTCTCAAGAAGTCGGACCGTTTAGTGGTGTAAGCCGGTTGCCTCGTTAAAACCTCTATACGGAAAACCCATTGGGACAAAACCGTATACAGGAAAAAGAGTACAAACGACTTACACAAACGGCCTCAAAGAGAGTTCGAAGACAATGAGGTGAGGACGGGTTGTGTACGTTGATCCTCCTCGTTCCTTGCATCCGTGAGTAAGCTCCGAACCGCTCCCGCTAGTTGTCGTGCCTTAGACCGTGTGATGGGTCCTTCGGGAATGACCATCGCGTCTTCTTGAATCTCCACCGAAGCCGTCATGTCCATGATCATATCACGACGGATTATGCATTTTCAGTTTTAGACGAGACAATTTCCGAACCCCAGCTAAAACCTGAAATTGTCTCGGCTAAAACTGAAAATGCATAATCCATCGGAAATCCGTCGGAAATTTCCGACGGATTATGCATTTTCTGAGAATTTTAAAGTGTAAAACAATAAAATATCATTATCCGTCGGAAACCCCTCATAAATTAGGGTAATAAACCTCAAATTTGCCGGATTTTAAACATGTTTGGTCTTGATAGATGTAGAAGTAACAAATATAAACTAGTTTCTATGAAATTTTTTTAAGAATCAAACGTTTTAAACTTTTTAATTAAAACCCGGAGCGACCCCGTAAATGTTCTTAGATGTTCTATGTGTTTTTATGAATGCTATCACTCGTTCATCGATAGTTTTTTACAAAATCCCAAATAACTAGTTTTGATTGATTTTCAAAGGTTTTTCTTATTAGTATGTAACACTAATGGTTATTAAACACTAAAATTTATGAAATCTTCTAAACATAAACCCTAAACCCTAAATCCGCCGGAAATCCGTCGGAAATTTTCCGAGGGATTTCCGACGTTTTAGATATTTTCAAGGTAAGATAGAACGTGTTGACTGGCCAATTGGGAAGCTTGTATTTTTGATGGATCCTCTAATTTTACCCGCAGAATTAAACCGCCAAACGAAAATGATCTAAATTTGTGGCGGTTAATTATTTCGAGTTTCCGACGGAATCCCGAGGGGTGTCCGTCGGAAACGAGTATACTTAAAGATCCATTCGGATGACCGCTATTTAAAGATCCAGTCGGATGACCGCTATTTAAAGATTTAGCTTGGGATCTCTTCATGAAACCTATACGAAATTGAGCTATCGGTCAAGTGGATGTGGTTTCAGGTCATTCCCATCAGCAGTTCAAGAGATGCATTTGATTTACTGATGACATGTCATTACCGGAAAACGTAGCAACAATCCGAAGAGGCTGAAAGATCATGTCAGATGAAATCCTTCCCTGACCAGTTTAATCTTAAATTTGTCACAAGATAGACAGTTGAATTAGCTTCACTTGAGAATTGGATTCATCTCATTCCGAGCCATTGTTAAAAGCTATGACTGAAATAGTAAAGACATGTCAGTTTTAAAATTCTCAGAAAATGCATAATCCGTCGGAAAGCCCTCGGAAATTTCCGACGGATTATGCATTTTCTGAGAATTTTAAAGTGTAAAAGAATAAAATATCATTATCCGTCGGAAATCCCTCTGAAATTTCCGAGGGTTTTCCGACGGATTAAGGTAACAAACCTCAAATTTGTCGGATTTTGAACATGTTTGGTCTTGATAGATGTAGAAGTAACAAATATAAACTAGTTTCTATGAAATGTTTTTAAGAATAAAACGTTTTAAACTTTTTAATTAAAACCCGGAGCAACCCCGTAAATGTTCTTAGATGTTCTATGTGTTTTTATGAATGCTATCACTCGTTCATCGATAGTTTTTTTACAAAATCCCAAATAACTTGTTTTGATTGATTTTCAAAGGTTTTTCTTATTAGTATGTAACACTAATGGTTATTAAACACTAAAATTTATGAAATCTTCTTAATATAAACCCTAAACCCGTCGGAAATTTTCCGACGGTTTTAGATATTTTCAAGGTAAGACAGAACGTGTTGACTGGCCAATGGGGAAGCTTGTATTTTCAACGGCTGTCGGTAATCCCTCGGAAATTTCCGAGGGATTTCTGATGGATCCTCTAATTTTACCCGCAAAATTAAACCGCCAAACGAAAATGATCTAAATTTGAGGCGGTTAATTATTTCGAGTTTCCGACGGAATCCCTAGGGAAGGGGTCCGTCGAAAACGAGTATACTTAAAGATCCAGTCGGATGACCGCCTTGCCTTTTGATTTAGCTTGTGATCAATTCATCAAACCTATACGAAATTGAGCTATCGGTCAAGTGGAAGTGGTTTCTGGTCATTCCTATCAGCAGTTCAAGAGATGCATTTGTTTTACTGAAGATATGTGATATGATCCTGGATGAGCAGCTCGAACCAGATGCTGAGGGAGTCGAGGGAAAGCAAGCTGAGGGATCCGAGGGATCCGAGGGAGGTTTAGCCGAGGGATTTTCAATTGAGGGATTCATTGCCGAGGAACATTCCACCGAGGGAACTTTTGCCGAGGGACATTCAACCGAGGGAAAATCAAGTAATTCGAAGAAAGGAGCTAAGGCCAAAAGATTCAAATTGGTCTTAGGGAGGTTGTATCATCAAGGGTACTTGGGTCAGGACGTAGAAGATGCATTCAAACCTCACCGGTATTGAAATCAGGCCCAAGTAGATCGACCATTGGCTAAGTGAATTATTTGTGCTCTTTTCCTTCGCTTCGGTTTTGTCCCAATGGGTTTTCCGAAGCAAGGTTTTTAACGAGGCAAATATTTCACTTCCAATAAAACCCAATGTGTTGATCTAAGCCCATGAAGCCCACAAAATTCACAAGTCAAAGTCCAACAAAAGTCAACAAAATATCAAGAAAACAAAGGGGGCAAATTCGCATGGAAGATAAAGGGGCATTCAAACTTGTTTTTAATTTTAGTCTTTGTTCAAACTTTGTGTTTATTGCCTTGTCATTTTCGAAGGAGAGTTAATGTATTCCTCTCTCCTTCATGCATGGTCTTTGTTTCTCTTTAAAACCCTTGTACTCTCATTTGCGATTTCTTATCTAGTCTTTTATCAAAAATCTCTTTTCTCTCTAGATCAATCTCGTTGGTGAGTAATATCCATCGAAATCCTTTGTTGTTTTTGGTGAGTCATATCCGAAAATATCAAAGTGGAATATCAAGGGTTTTTCCGCACCCCTTGTGAGACCAATCGATCCACACCCTTTGAAGCAATTCCGTTGCTTGCAAAGCTTATCCCGTGTTACCCAAACCGTAGAGTGTGCATCCTTGGGAGGAGTGTGTCAATATGTCATTACCGTAAAATGTAGCTACAATCCGAAGGGGCTGAAAGATCTTGTCAGATGGAATCCTTCCCCTGCCCAGTTTAATCTTAAATTAGGTCGCAAGATAGACAGTTGAGTTAGCTTCACTTGAGAATTGGATTCATCTCATTCCGAGCCATGGTTAAAGAGCTATGACCGAATTAGTAAAGACATGTCAGTTTTAAAATTCTCAGAAAATGCATAATCCGTCGGAAAGCCCTCTGAAATTTCCGACGGATTTCCGACGGATTATGCATTTTCAGTTTTAGACGAGACAATTTCCGAACCCTGGCTAAAACCTGAAATTGTCTCGGCTAAAACTGAAAATGCATAATCCGTCGGAAATCCGTCCGAAACTTCCGAGGGATTTCCGACGGATTATGCATTTTGTGAGAATGTTAAAGTGTAAAACAATAAAATATCATTATTCGTCGGAAATCCCTCGGAAATTTCTGAGGGATTTTCGATGGATTAGGGTAACAAACCTCAAATTTGCCGGATATTGAACATGTTTGGTCTTGATAGATGTAGAAGTAACAAATATAAACTAGTTTCTATGAAATGTTTTTAAGAATCAAAAGTTTTAAACTTTTTAATTAAAACCCGGAGCAACCCCGTAAATGTTCTTAGATGTTCTATGTGTTTTTATGAATGCTATCACTCGTTCATCGATAGTTTTTTACAAAATCCCATATAACTTGTTTTGATTGATTTTCAAAGGTTTTTCTTATTAGAATGTAACACTAATGGTTATTAAACACTAAAATTTATGAAATCTTCTTAGTATAAACCCTAAAACCTAAACCCGTCGCAAATCCGTCGGAAATTTTCCGAGGGATTTCCGACAGTTTTAGATATTTTCAAGGTAAGACAGAACGTGTTGACTGGCCAATGGGGAATCTTGTATTTTCAACGGCCGTTAGAAATCCCTCGGAAATTAAACCGCCAAACGAAAATGATCTAAATTTGAGGCGGTTAATTATTTCGAGTTTCCGACGGAATCCCGAGGGAAGGGGTCCGTCGGAAACGAGTATACTTAAAGATCCAGTCGGATGACCGCCTTGCCTTTTGATTTAGCTTGGGATCAATTCATCAAACCTATAAGAAATTGAGCAATCGGTCAAGTGGAAGTGGTTTCTTGTCATTCCCATTAGCAGTTCAAGAGATGCATTTGATTTACTGAAGACATGTCATTACTGGAAAATGTAGCTACAATCCGAAGCGGCTGAAAGATCTTGTCAGATGGAATCCTTCCCCTACCCAGTTTAATCTTACATTAGGTCACAAGATAGAGAGTTGAGTTAGCTTCACTTGAGAATTGGATTCATCCCTTTCCGAGCCATGGTTAAAGATCTATGATAGAATTAGTAAACACATGTCAGTTTTAAAATTCTCAAAATATGCATAATCTGTCGGAAAGCCCTAGGAAATTTCCGACGGATTTCCGACGGATTAAGCATTTTCAGTTTTAGACGAGACAATTTCCGAAGCCCGGCTAAAACCTGAAATTGTCTGGGCTAAAACTGAAAATGCATAATCCGTCCGAAATTTCCGAGGGATTTCCGACGGATTATGCATTTTGTGAGAATTTTAAAGTGTAAAACAATAAAATATCATTATCCGTCGGATATCCCTCAGAAATATCCGAGGGATTTCCGGCGGATTAGGGTAACAAACCTCAAATTTGCCAGATTTTGAACATGTTTGGTCATGATAGATGTAGAAGTAACAAATATAAACTAGTTTCTATGAAATGTTTTTAAGAATCAAACATTTTAAACTTTTTAATTAAAACCCGGAGCAACCCCGTAAATGTTCTTAGATGTTTTATGTGTTTTTATGAATGCTATCACTCGTTCATCGATAGTTTTTTATAAAATCCCAAATAACTAGTTTTGATTGATTTTCAAAGGTTTTTCTTATTAGTATGTAACACTAATGGTTATTAACCACTAAAATTTATGAAATCTTCTTAATATAAACCCTAAATCCTAAACCCGTCGGAAATCCGTCGGAAATTTTCCGAGGGATTTCCGACTGTTTTAGATATTTTCAAGGTAAGACAGAACGTGTTGACTGGCCAATTGGGAAGCTTGTATTTTTGACGGATTCTCTAATTTTACCAGCGGAATTAAACCGCCAAACGAAAATGATCTAAATTTGAGGCGGTTAATAATTTCGAGTTTCCGACGGAATCCCGAGGGAAGGGGTCCGTCGGAAACGAGTATACTTAAAGATCCAGTCGGATGACCGCTATTTAAAGATCCAGTCGGATGACCGCCTTGCCTTTTGATTTAGCTTGGGATCTATTCATCAAACCTATACGAAATTGAGCTATCGGTCAAGTGGCAGTGGCTTCTGGTCATTCCCATCAGCAGTTCAAGAGATGCATTTGATTTACTAAAGACATGTCATTACCGGAAAATGTAGCTACAATCTGAAGCGGCTGAAAGATCTTGTCAGATGGAATCCTTCCCCTGCCCAGTTTAATCTGAAATTAGGTCACAAGATAGACAGTTGAGTTAGCTTCACTTAAGAATTGGATTCATCTCATTCCGAGACATGGTTAAAGAGCTATGACCGAATTAGTAAACACATGTCAGTTTTAAAATTCTCAGAAAATGCATAATCCGTCGGAAAGCCCTCGGAATTTTCCGACGGATTATGCATTTTTAGTTTTAGACGAGACAATTTCCGAAGCCCGGCTAAAACCTGAAATTGTCTCGGCTAAAACTGAAAATGCATAATCCGTCCGAAATTTCCGAGGGATTTCCGACGGATTATGCATTTTGTGAGAATTATAAAGTGTAAAACAATAAAATATCATTATCACTCGGAAATATCCGAGGGATTTCCGACGGATTAGGGTAACAAACCTCAAATTTGCCGGATTTTGAACATGTTTGGTCTTGATAGATGTAGAAGTAAGAAATATAAACTAGTTTCTATGAAATGTTTTTAAGAATCTAACGTTTTAAACTTTTTAATTAAAACCCGAGGAACCCCAAAAATATTCTTAGATGTTCTATGTGTTTTTATGAATGCTATCTAATACGAACCTCCCAAGGATTCTCACTCGAAGTTGGTAAAAGGGGATAAGCTTTGTTTCTATGAAACTGAAAAGCTTCAAAGAACAAAGGATGTGGATTGAATGGTCTCACAAGGGTTGCGGAAGGCCCTTGATATTCCACTTCGATTCTCTTGGATATTACACACCAAAAGAGATCAAAGGTTTTTGCTGGATATGACTCACCAACAAGTGATCTAACTTGAAAAGAGATTTTGATAAAAAGATTAGATGATTTTCGTCCATAGGGTTACAAGTAATATAAAGAAAACACAAAGACTTGCATGAAGGAGAGAGAGAACAATAACTCTCCTCGAAAATGACCGAACATTAAAACTTAGTTTTGAAAATTGAAATATGACTCTTCCTCTTGTTTATTCTTCTTGGGGCACGAATTTGAACTCCTTATTGGGCTTAGGAATGTATCCTGGATGCCACACAAATGTTTGCAAGCTCCTAAACCAAGTGGGCCTAGCATTCTTCAAGCATAGCACCAGTTCGGCCCTCTTAGGCAAATGGGAAGAATCTTTGTGATCCAATGTCCATTTCTTGTGATCTTGGGCTTGTTGGAAACACAAGGGATCCATTAAGATACCCCAATTGATTTCATGTCGAGATCGTACCTGAGTTGGTCTGTGCAACACGATCTTTGGCCCAGTCGCGCAATAGGGCTTGAAGGAGATCCACTGAGTTGTAAATTCTGTCGCTTCCAAGTCTGAATCGTTTTTGGAGTGAATCCAATTTTTAAAAATGCTCTGATGAATCAAGATTCCAGAACAGTTTGATTGGAAGAATTCGTTGAACGCCCGTATGTCCGATTCGCGTCGGCTGGAATTCACCTGTCTTGGAAGTTGAATAACTTCTTCACCTGAACTCGGAATGGATTGATTCAACTTCGAGGAGTGCTCTAGTTGAGGTGAGAATGTAGTCCAAGTGGTCGTTGGGCCATTCGAGTTGATCACAGACTTCGTTGGTGCTGAACAAAGCACATGGTTCTTCTCAAGTGGTTCCATTATCATATCACTATCACTCGTTCATCGATAGTTTTTTATAAAATCCCAACTAACTTGTTTTGATTGATTTTCAAAGGTTTTTCTTATTAGTATGTAACACTAATGGTTATTAAACACTAAAATTTATGAAATCTTCTTAATATAAACCTTAAACCCTAAACCCGTTGGAAATCCGTCGGAAATTTTCCGACGGTTTTAGATATTTTCAAGGTAAGACAGAACGTATTGACTGTCCAATGGGGAAGCTTGTATTTTCAACGGCCGTCGGAAATCCCTCGGAAATTTCCGAGGGATTTCTGACGGATCCTCTAATTTTACCCGCGTAATTAAACCGCCAAACGAAAATGATCTATATTTTAGGCGGTTAATTATTTCGAGTTTCCGACGGAATCCCGAGGGAAGGGGTCCGTCGGAAACGAGTATACTTAAAGATCCAGTCGGATGACCGCTATTTAAAGATTCCATCGGATGACCGCCTTGCCTTTTGATTTACCTTGGGCACTACAACAAAACTGGTCGTTTACAACGCACATAATCGATGTAAAACAGGCTTTGGGACGATTTAGCGACCATTGTCAATTCGTCGTAAATCGTTCGTCGTTAATCCCAAATCGTCGTAACTGTTGGGACGCTTACACATCGTCGTTAAAAAGTCGTCGTAATACTATGACGATTATACGACGTTTATACCAATGAGGTGTTACGACGATTTATGTTACAACGATTTTACGACGATTATACCAATGAGGTGTTACGACGATCATACGACGGTTTGTGTTACGACTATGTTACGACGATTTGTGTTACGACGATTTAATGACGATTAAACCAATGAGGTGTTACGACGGTTTGTGTTACGACAATTTTACGACGATTTATGTTACGAAGATTTAACGACGATTACGATGGTAGTTTACGACGAATTTACGACGGTTTATCGAATTAGCATATTTAATAATTTAATTAATATCTTGATGTAATTAATTAAATAATAATTTAAATTATTAATATTAAAATTAAAAATAAAATTAAAATTAAAATAAATAATTATAAAATACAAATTAAAGTTTGAATTACATATTACAAAATCCTAATTAATACCAAACTGTCCAAAAAGCTCTTCGTCGGTTCGCCCGCAACAATTCGTCTCGCTGTGCAGCGAGCGGATCCACTTCTGGATCCGCATCCCTCGGTCCCGATGTCGATGCTTGCTGCGCTCTCAGGGCCTTCGCCAATGCGGGATTATCCACCGCAAGAAGCTCGAACAGAGAATCCTATCCTTGGATCGTCTTATCTAATCCAAGGATCTTCTGTTCGGATTCCGCTTGCTTCGCCCGTAAAGTGTTGATCTCGGTATGGGCGGTGTTCAACTCGTTCCTCAACCCAACCGGATCATCGTGCGGATGATGTGCGGAAGACGAGGCAACAAAACTATCTCGAATCGATCCCATCCCTAAAACTCTGCCCTTCTTATTCGGGGCAACCTAAAAAAAAATATAATATTATTATTATTACCTCTTCAAATATCTCGTCCATTTGGGCTGTGGTCAAAGCCGCGTTGGACTGAACCGAGCTACCTCCAGGTGATAGCTGCTGAGAGAGCTGAGTTTGACGCTCCTCAATCCGTGCTTGGGCGGTATTGTAGAGCTGCTCCGCTCGAGAATCCACAAAAGAACCGTCTTTCTTTTTGTGAGTTTCCTCAAAAATTCTAGTCATCGGAGGAAGTTCGCCTCCGTTTGCCTAAACAAATGACATTCGAAAAAAAAAAACGGTTAAAAATTAAATTTAATTAATTACAAACTAGGAAAATAAAATATTAGAAAAAAGCATACCATTTGAAGACGCCTTCCCGCAAATGACATCTGACCTGAAGTATGTGGCAACACCGCCGGACGACCGTCTGGACCGACAGTGATATGATCATGGAAAGCAAGGAAGCTGAGGAAGCAGAAGCAGACAAGGAGTTGGAGCCGGTTGGAGTGATCACTCGATCCAGAGCTAAGAAGATGGCAAGTGAAGCTCACTCACTCCTACTTCACTCACTCACTCATAGTGAAGCTCACTCACTCCCACTTCACTCTCACTCTCACTCAACCACTTCACTCAACCTATCATCGAATCAAGTCTTCTATATCTCCAACTTGAAGACTACATCCGATCCTGAAGACTAAGTAACTTAGGTGAAGATTCTGTACTCTTTTTCATGTTGAGTTTTGTCCCACTGGGTTTTCTCAACAGGGTTTTTAACGAGGCAGATGAATCACTACGTCGAGTACTTAGGATTCTCGATCAGAGGATAATAATGTACAAGTCACTTGACTATGTACTTAGTTGTTTTAGAGGTGCACCAAGTAGGAGCCTTATGGCTGGGACGCCTCACTGTTTTATTTAAACTTGAACGCTTTGCTGTTTTATTTTAAAAGCCTTGTAGTTTTAATTCAAACACTCTGTAGTTTAGGGTTGTCGAAATTGGGTTGATTTATAAAACCCAATTCTCGCCCCCCTTAGTTCTTTAGCGAAGAATTTAGATGCAATTGCACAAAAACAGAGTTTCTTCTCTCAACCTGATTCCTTTGTTGAATCCGAGTTTTCGCTACACTTGTGAATTCGAAAACTCTTCTATCTGTTCTATATCATCTAATCATCTAAAACCTATCCACGAAACCACCTCACACATCCATCAATTCATCACGATCGCAACATCACCTCCGCATACTCCCATCGTCGCGAGTCCCCTTGTTGCAAGCTCGTCTTCATCAGCCTTCCTCCGGAGTTGATCTAGCAGGGGCGCGTCAAGTGGTATCAGAGCTTGCTCTGGACCAAAGGCTGAGAAAATCCCTAACTCTAACTCTCTTGTTTTCGCGATTTGCCTTAGTTATAAACCTAGGGTTAGTCGCGATTGTCTAGAACCCTAGGGTTGTTGTCGCGAATTAGTTTAGGACCTAGCGCTTGTCGATCTTTGTGTTAATCATCTCTATCTAGTCTAGATATCACCTTAGGTTGATAGGTATCCGTTTTCCCATTCGCCTCATACCTAGGCTGCATTCGCGAATCTTTGTGTTCTAGGGTTCATCGTTTCTTTGTGATCTTAGGGTTTTGCGTTTTCTTGTTTTTTTAGGACTAGTTAGTTGTTGCTGTTCTGTTGCGATCTAGGCCTGCATAGTTGCATATAGATAATCCCATAGTTTTAGTTCTATTGCATCTCATTATCTGCATCAAATCGAACCTGCATCAAGTTGGTTAGTCGCGACTTGCTTCCGTTTTGTTTGTTGCTGTGCTGTGTTGCGAATTCATTTAGAACAGATTACTGCGAGTTGTTGTTTGTTTCTCAGGTACCATGGAGCTTTCAGCTGAGACCATGGCAGCTCTAAACAAAGCTATGGCAGAACAAATCCGAGAATCAAATCAAGCTGTGACAACACAACTCACTCAACAGATTGAACAGCTTAATGAGAAGTTTGAAACTCAGATTAGTGGAATACTCAAGGATCAGAGTGCAAGTGGAGATGAATCCTCAGTTACACCAACTCCCTCAGAGGCTATACGCATCACTAGGGGCAAAGGACACATTGGAGCCTCTTCTCAAAGGTCTAAACGTGATACCAGACCTAAATCCAATACTCACCGAAATCAACCTGGGGACAGAGATACTCGGTCTAGGAAACGAGGTGATGACAGAGCTGAAGCACATCCAGCACCAAGACATCGTTCAGGAGAGTACATAGCTGGGCACAGAGTCTTTAGAGGAACTGATCCAGAATACTCTGAAGAGGAAGAAGTTTCTGATCATAGCCTAGAAACGGTGAGAAGAAGAGCTGGAAACAGAGGAAACAACCGAGATTATGATCCTCTAAGACAGCAGCTCAACCACATCAAAATTCAGTATCCTGCATTCTATGGCACCAACGACCCAGAAGTCTACCTTGATTGGGAAAGGAAGATGGAATCAAACTTTCTGGTTCAAGGCACATATGCGCTTAATAAGGTGAAGATAGCTGTGTCTGAATTCAGTGGTTATGCACTGTTATGGTGGGAACAGCTAGGAATTACTAGACAACGACACGGAGAGCCTCCTGTTACTACCTGGACTCAACTAGTCACACAGATGAGAAAGAGATTCGTGCCTGCACACTATCAAAGAGAGCTCTTACACAAGCTTAGACGACTCATTCAGGGCACTAAATCAGTCCGAGATTACTTCCAGGAGTTAGAGACATTGTTGATCAGGGCCGACCTGAATGAGAGTGATGAGATGGTAATCTCACGATTCCTTGGGGGCTTAAACAGAGAAATTCAAGACAAGGTGGAACTGCAGAGTTATGAAGATTTACAAGAGCTGGTGCATAAGGCAGAATTGGTTGAATCGCAGATTAAGAGGAGGATTGGGAGAACTACATTCACTCCTAGCATTCCAAAGCCAAAGGAAATCAGCAAACCTGCATACACCAGAGACACTAAGCCAGCAACACCTGCTGTTAAAGAAGAGACCAGGGCCGAATTTAAACCAAGAAATGGCGCCTCAACAAGTCATATCAGGTGTTTTAAGTGCCAAGGCATGGGACATTACTCTAGAGACTGTCCTAACAAGAAGATGTTCCTGCTGCAAGAAGGAGGACAGATTGTCCCTCAAGATAGTTCAGAAGGTGAAACTGACATTGATTCCTCAGAAGAAGAAGAACCAGCAGCAGTAGGAGAAATGCTTGTAGCACGAAGAACACTAAGTGTTCAGGTTCATCCAGACGACAGAGAGCAGCGTGAGAACCTCTTCCATACTAGATGTGTAGTTCAAGACAAGGTCTGTACCTTGATTGTAGATGGAGGAAGTTGCACCAATGCTGCTAGTGAAGAGATGGTACAGAAGCTGAATCTGAAGACCACGCCTCATCCCAGACCGTATCAGCTACAATGGCTGAACAACAAAGGAGCTTTAACTGTTTCTCAGCAAGTGCTAGTCAAGCTAGCGATTGGAAAGTATGAAGATGAGCTGCTGTGTGATGTAATTCCTATGAAGTCAAGTCATGTTCTCTTGGGCAGACCGTGGCAGTTCGACAGAAGAGTTATTCATGATGGCTACACCAACAAGCAGTCCTTTGAGTTCAAAGGGCGCAAAGTCACTCTTCTGCCTCTAACACCGAGTGAAATCTACAAGGACCAGCTGCATATGAGTCGCCAGGATAAGGAGAAAGTGTCAAACAACCTCTACATCAACCACAGTGAATTCTCTGAACTCTTTGATCCTGAATTAACTACGTTTATGTTTGTGTACAAGGATATCCTTGTTAGTACTAACCAATCACAGGAGCTTCCTAGTGCTATGACAGAGATTTTGCAGGAATACAGGGATGTTTTTCCAGAAGAGACACCACCAGGATTACCTCCAATTCGAGGAATAGAGCATCAGATCGATTTTGTACCAGGTTCTGCATTGCCTAACAGACCAGCATATCGAACTAATCCAGTAGAGACCAAGGAGCTGCAGAAACAAGTAGAAGAGCTGATGAGTAAAGGACATATACGAGAGAGTTTGAGTCCTTGTGCAGTACCTGTTCTGCTAGTTCCTAAGAAAGATGGGACGTGGAGGATGTGTGTGGACTGCAGAGCTATCAACAACATAACCGTGAAGTATAGGCATCCAATTCCGAGACTAGATGACATGCTGGACGAGCTGTGTGGGTCTACAATCTTCTCCAAAATCGATTTAAAGAGTGGGTATCACCAGATCAGAATGAAGGAAGGAGATGAGTGGAAGACAGCATTCAAGACCAAACAGGGGCTATACGAATGGCTGGTTATGCCGTTTGGTCTCACCAACGCTCCTAGCACCTTCATGAGGCTGATGAATCACGCCTTAAGATCCTTCATTGGCGTGTTCGTGGTAGTCTACTTCGATGACATACTCATCTACAGTAAAGGTTTGGAGGAACATCTAAACCACATCAGATCGGTTCTAGATGTTCTTCGCGCTCAATCTCTCTTTGCCAACTTCTCGAAATGTTCTTTTTGCACTAATGAAGTTATCTTCTTAGGTTTTGTTGTAGGCGCAGATGGAGTAAAAGTAGATGAAGAAAAGATCAAAGCTATCAAGGACTGGCCAACTCCTAAGAGCGTGGGAGAAGTCCGCAGCTTCCACGGCCTCGCAGGCTTCTACAGACGTTTTGTTCGCAACTTCAGTTCGATAGCTGCACCATTGACAGAAGTTATCAAGAAAGACGTGGGATTCAAGTGGGGAGACGCACAAGAGCAGGCTTTTACAGCCCTTAAAGAGAAGCTTATCAATTCACCTCTCTTAGTACTTCCAGATTTTTTGAAAACGTTTGAAGTAGAATGTGATGCATCTGGAATTGGTATTGGTGCTGTGTTGATGCAGGATAAGAAACCGGTGGCTTACTTCAGTGAGAAGCTGGGAGGATCAACCCTCAACTATCCTACATACGACAAGGAGCTCTATGCATTGGTTCGAGCTCTTCAAACGTGGCAGCACTACCTGTGGCCCAAAGAATTCGTCATTCACACAGATCATGAGTCCCTGAAGTACCTCAAAGGACAGCAGAAGCTCAACAAGAGACATGCCAGGTGGATGGAGTTCATTGAGACATTCCCATACATTGTTAAATACAAGAAAGGTAAGGATAATGTAGTCGCAGATGCATTATCCAGAAGGTACACTCTTATCTCTACTTTGTCTTCAAAAATCGATGGATTTGAGCATATAATAGCCTTGTACAACACTGACCTCGATTTCGCTGAGAACTATGGCAAGTGTCATAAGTTTGCTTTTGAGAAGTACTTTAGGCAGGATGGGTACCTGTTCTACAACAACAGGCTGTGCATACCACGAGGGTCAATCCGAGAGCTGCTAGTTCGAGAAGCTCATAGTGGTGGACTAGCTGGACATTTCGGCATATCAAAGACTCTACTTGCACTACAGGATCGCTTCTACTGGCCTAAAATGAAGTCAGACGTCGAGAAGGTTTGTTCTAGGTGTGCTGTCTGCAAGATGGCAAAGAGTAAAGTACAGCCTCACGGTTTGTATACTCCTCTACCTATTCCTTCTCAACCTTGGACTCATATATCTATGGATTTTGTATTGGGCTTACCTCGAACCAGAAATGGTAGAGATTCGATTTTTGTAGTTGTTGACAGGTTTAGCAAGATGGCTCACTTCATTGCTAGTCACAAGACAGATGATGCTGTTAGTGTAGCTAACTTGTTTTTCAGGGAGATAGTACGTCTGCACGGCATACCTCAAGAGATAGTGTCAGACCGAGACACCAAGTTCTTAGGACACTTCTGGAGAACGTTATGGGCAAAGCTAGGAACTAAGCTGGCTTTTTCCACAACTTGTCACCCTCAGACTGATGGTCAGACAGAGGTGGTGAACAGGACGTTGTCTACACTCCTCAGATCGTTGGTGAAAGATAACATCAAGTCATGGGAAGCCTGTTTACCACACGTGGAGTTTGCTTATAATCACGCTAAGCATTCTGCAACTCTCTTTTCTCCTTTTGAAATCGTTTATGGGTTTAATCCTCAATCACCTCTAGACTTGATCTCTTTGCCTTTAAGTGTTCAATGTAGTGTCGATGGTAAAGCCAAGGCTGTACAGGTCAGGGAGCTACACGCAAAGGCCAAGGAGAACATAGAGAAGAGGACTAAACAGTATGAGAAACAAGCAAACAAGGGCAGGAAGGAGATGGTCTTTGAAGAAGGCGACTTAGTGTGGATTCATCTACGCAAGGACAGATTTCTAGAAGAGAGAAAGAGTAAACTGATGCCGAGAGTTGATGGACCCTTTGAAGTCGTCAAAAGGATCAACAACAATGCCTATCAGATCGATCTCCAAGGTAAGTATAACGTATCTCCATCATTCAATGTTTCTGACTTGCTTCCTTATCTTGCATATTTCGATTTGAGGACAAATCCTTTTCAAGAGGGAGGGGATGATATGATCATGGAAAGCAAGGAAGCTGAGGAAGCAGAAGCAGACAAGGAGTTGGAGCCGGTTGGAGTGATCACACTCCTACTTCACTCACTCACTCATAGTGAAGCTCACTCACTCCCACTTCACTCTCACTCTCACTCAACCACTTCACTCAACCTATCATCGAATCAAGTCTTCTATATCTTGAACTTGAAGACTACATCCGATCCTGAAGACTAAGTAACTTAGGTGAGGATTCTGTACTCTTTTCCATGTTGCGTTTTGTCCCACTGGGTTTTCTCAACAGGGTTTTTAACGAGGCAGATGAATCACTACGTCGAGTACTTAGGATTCTCGATCAGAGGATAATAATGTACAAGTCACTTGACTATGTACTTAGTTGTTTTAGAGGTGCACCAAGTAGGAGCCTTATGGCTGGGACGCCTCACTGTTTTATTTAAACTTGAACGCTTTGCTGTTTTATTTTAAACGCCTTGTAGTTTTAATTCAAACACTCTGTAGTTTAGGGTTGTCGAAATTGGGTTGATTTATAAAACCCAATTCTCGCCCCCCTTAGTTCTTTAGCGAAGAATTTAGATGCAATTGCACAAAAACAGAGTTTCTTCTCTCAACCTGATTCCTTTGTTGAATCCGAGTTTTCGCTACACTTGTGAATTCGAAAACTCTTCTATCTGTTCTATATCATCTAATCATCTAAAACCTATCCACGAAACCACCTAACACATCCATCAATTCATCACGATCGCAACATCACCTCCGCATACTCCCATCGTCGCGAGTCCCCTTGTTGCAAGCTCGTCTTCATCAGCCTTCCTCCGGAGTTGATCTAGCAGGGGCGCGTCAGACAGTGTTCCGAGAAGCCAAACACTTAGCAGCCACTTGCTGGGAATGCGGATCCATCCAGTATGTCTTCAAGTCGTTCCAGACTTCGGAAGACATGAACGGGGGCTTCGCCGCATCGCCCTCAACCTCCCACTTCTGCTTCCATTCGGAGACGGTATTGTTGAGCCACAATTTTCCCTTCGCCATAAACTCCGTCTTCACCGTCTCGTTGATCGCAAAATCCCAATGCCATTTTTGCTATAAAAACAAAAAATAATTAGAAACGATTAAATAAAAATAAATAATTAAATAAAAAAAGTAAAACGACTATTACCGCGAAACATTTGAACCACATATCAACGACGTCGCCCGGAACGGCATACCAATTGCGGTGAGGCTCCTCGAAGTAGGCTTTGATGGTGTTTGATACACTCCGCCCGACTTTGTTGTCCTCCTTAAACCTGAAATATAAAAATGTAATTATAAGTAAAAACAAAATATTAATGAAAAAAAAAATTAGCTTACATACCAAAAAGTATTCGGCGGCCGGAGCGGATCTAACCAGGGTAAACGATCATGACCCGGCGAATGCAAAATGTCCTCGACCGTCAATCCCGCATATATCAAAGCGGGTCGAGGTGCAAGTGCAGGTGCAGCTGGCGGAGGCGCCTGTGGGGGGGAACCGGAGACCGGAATTAACACTCGGTCCCGAAGTGCCACCCATAAACGCGGAATAGTGAGTCCTACGAGGCCCCATATCTAAAAAAAAATAAACGACTATCAAAAATATAATTCAATATAATTCCAATCCTATCTAATTTAAATCCTATCTAATTCAAATACTATCTAATAATTCCATTCCTATCTTATATTAACAATCATAAATAGTTATCTAAAATTTTTATTATAAAAAAAAAAAAAAAAAAAAATATGACCTAGAGAGAGAAAGTTCCGAACGTAGAGAGAGAGAGATTGTGAGTTGTGATGGAAAAATCTGGGCTCGCGTATATATAGATTTTGTGGTCGTCGTAATTTTGATGGTACATTACGACGATTTTACGACGGATTGACGACGGATCCATCGTAAACTCGTCGTAATATACCAACGCCATTACGACGAATCCGTCGTAACATCGTTGTAATGTCAGAAATGTAAACCCTAAACCCTAAAACACATAACCGACTTTTATTAACGAAATATATTTGTACATCATAAACTTTTCAATGTACAGAATACAATCAATAATGACGATTGAATCTGACAAATATCAAATTTCCTTATATCTTCTTACTTCTCTATAACATTCGTTGTAATACGTCTTCGTATCATGCATGAAGTATAAATTGTTAATAATTTTTGTATTGTGTCAAACAAAAAATCGAGAACTTATGTAAAACAATATAATTGATGATATACCAAACATATACAACCTATACTCAACCTTAAAACCCTAAACACTACATATTCGTCGTAAAATCGTCGTAAAACAATCGTCGTAAATGCGTCGTAATCCACAATTCGTCGTAACGTCGTCGTAATTCACAAGTCGTCGTAAATTCGACGTAAATTTACGATGATGTTACGACGTAAATACTGACATCGGTAGCGCGATGATTTCACGTCGACTCTGAGAGTTTGGTAAAACACGGTTTCATATAGTTCACCTAATTATTTATTTCTAATATTTTCGACGTAATTGCGTCGTATATTCGATGTTAAATCGTTGTAATGATATTCGATGTAAATAAGTTGTAAATTTTCTTGCAAATCCGTTGGTAATTTCAAGAAAATTTCTATAAATACCTTCCACACCATCTAAAGTAACTTAAAAAAAAATTACACACTAAATATATTGATATGCTCAAATTAATACCCTAAATAGTACTAAAGTAGTTGCTGCAGTAAATCAGGGGTCGAACACAAGAACTCAAGATATCACACAATAGATTATATAGATCCAAAATACGCTAAATGAAAAGATGTAAACGAAAACAAGTACACAATTACAAGTGTTGTAAATCAATGGAGGAAAATATAGGCACAGGGTTTTTCTCAGGAAATCAATGAATGCAGCTAAATTAACTAACATAATTCAGATTACGCATAGTTCTTGAACTCAAATCACTAAAATATAGCTAACCAACTCTCGTTGCGAAAACTATCTAAATCTAAATCCTTGGAATTCCAAATCTTTTTGCGAATCCTAAAGTCTAAATCAGCTTAAAAACACGTTATGAGCTTTCTTGTAAATAATAAAGACTTCTGGGGCAATTTGCAATTCTTCAAATCTTCAAAAAGTCACGATCCTTCTGTTTCTTCGACGGGTATCGATCAATACCATAAGTTTATCGATCGATACTCAAGTGATTTCGACGTCTCAGCTACATAATCTCTGCTTGACTCCAAAATGCTACAGAAAACTCCAATATCTCCAATTATGCTCCAAACGCGCTAAAACCTGTAAAAGACTCTAAAAGACTCCAAAATACTATAAAGACTCTATAAAAAGGACTTATATCATGGCTTAAAAGGGGTAAAAACCATGATATATCAACAAACATGATAGCAAAGAAGCCTGCAGAGATGAACAATCCAATGGTATTGATTCCTGATGATGTTGGAGCTTTGAGAGACCAAGAGGGCCAATTGTGTAATGAGAGAGGGCAGCGACTTGATTAAGCTGGAAACATCATTGTCCCTGCAGTTGCTGTGAATGTTGGGAATGATGTTGTTAATCGTGGTAGAACAATCAGTGAGTACAACAGGCTCGATCAGCTCTTTGCCAATCGATCAGTGATTCGCCCTCATGCTTTACAGAGGTATGACTTTGAGCTGAAACCTGCATACTTCACTCTTGTGGGTCAGCACCTTTTTCAAGGTTTTTCTCATGAAGACCCCATGGATCACATTGAGAAGTTTGAGGACTTGGTTACTAGCATCAAATACAATGGAGTTTCCAATGATTTCCTCTTCTGTAAGCTTTTTCCATACTCTCTTAGTGGGGATGCAGCTTATTGGCTGTAGCAGTTGCCCCCTGGTTCACTAACAACATGGGATGAGACGAAGAATGCATTCTTGAATAATTTCTATGATGATGCGAGATCCGAAGAGCTTAGGAACAAGATTTCTCAGTTTTCCCAGGGAGCGACTGAGGCATTCAAGGCTGCTTGGATTAGGTTCACATCGTATAAGAGCGATTGTCCACACCATGGGTTCACTCAGTTTCAGTTGTTGGGTATCTTCTTTAAAGGGATTGATTGGAGGTATCAGATGACCTTAGATGCTGCGAGCAATGAGAATTTCAATACCAGGTATCCCGATAATGCTTATGTGCTTATTGAGAATTTGGCGTCTAGCCATAGCACCAAGAATGCAGACTTTGAGCGAAAGAAGCAGAGTGTGAGCATGGATGGATCGCAGATGGCTGAGGTTCAAGCTAAGTTGTATTCAGTGCACAATATCTTGATGGGAAAGACGATGAAAGCTGTTCATTTTGCTGATAAGAATGAGAACTTCAATGAGGATGAACTGGAAGGTGTTAACTACATTGGTGGGTCTGGTTTTCAAGGTCAGAGAAATCAATACCACCAGAACAACAACCGAAACTTCACCAACAATGCTCAGCAAGGAGGGTACACCCGCACCTATGGGAATTCTTCTTATGAACCTCTACCTGCTAAACCCCAGAAAGCAAGATTGAGATCTATGCTTGAACAGCTGGTTCAAGGACAGCAACAGATAACAGTGGACTTCAATGGTAAGATGGATGTTATGTACAAAGATCTGAGTGGAAGGATCGAAGCTCTCGGTAATCATCAGAAGATGCAGGAAACTTGATATATCATGGTTTTTACCCCGTTTAAGCCATGATATAAGTCCGTTTTATAGAGTCTTTCTACTATTTCGTAGTGGTTTGGAGTCTTTTACATGTTTTAGCAAGTTTGGAGCATAATTGGAGATATTGGAGTATTTTGGAGCAAAGCAACGTTCGTGTAGCTGAGTACCCGATTTGAAGTCCCAGTGTCGATCGATACTGACTAGTATCGGTCGATACTCATCGAAGCAGACACGACCCGCGACTTTAAAGAAGAGTTGAAGAATTGCAAAATGGCCCATAAGACTTTATTATTTACAAGAAGCCCCAAAACGCGATTTATGTTATTTAATAGGATTTTACAGCCACTTTCATGGCTATGCTTTATTTTACTTTAGTTTTGTGAGAGAGCTTTTGAAGGGAGACAAGTCCGAAACTCTGTTCGTCCGAGAGAAGATTTCGAACCCTCTTGTTACTCTTTCTGTTTTATTTGATGATTTATTTAAACATGTTTATTGCTTCAATTTCCATGTCTGAGTAGATCTCTTGTTAGGTTTAGGGTTCTCATAAGGGTTATCTCTGAATGCTAGGTTGATTAGTTATTAGCATTCACTATCTGAATTAGTTCTTCACCATAGGTTGTTTGCAAAGCTAATTCTAGATTGATCACTTAGAACTTAGATCTTAGGATAATTGATTAGGCACGAGGATGCGATTAATTACCTGATAGAACCTAGGGTGAGAAAAATAACTATTCGCAAAGAGATGTGGTTTAGTTGTTTTGTGAACAAATCAAACCTGATCTAAAAGCTTATTTTGACTTTAGGATTCGCAAAGAGATTTAGAATTCCTAGGATTTAGATTTAGATAGTTTTCGCAACGAGAGTTAGTTAACTAATCTTAGTGATTTGAGTTCAAGAACCGCGCTAAATCTGAATCATGACTAGTTAGTTTATCAGCATTCATTGATTTCCTTAGAAATACCTTGAACCTATCTTTCTCCAATCAAATTTACAACCGTTTTAATTTACGTTTTGTTTTCAATATCATTGATCGCTTAGCTTAATTCTCATCTATATAATCTATTGTGTGTCTCTGTGAGTCCTTGTGTTCGACCCCTACTTTGTATTTGTATTTGTTAGAGTCAGTCGTTTTTGAGTCATTCGTTATTTTATTGAGTCAAAACTTTGTTGGAGACTGTGATCTTTTTTCTTGAATCTATTGATTTGACCTTGCTTCTAAGTGACCATTGTTACAGAATCAGTTCTAGATCGACTAATAAAAATCCAAAGGCTGACCAGTTAACTAGAAGACACTCATGTTTCCAGCAAAGTTCTTTAAAGCCTGAGCCAAATTTTTGCACTTCATCAATGTGGTTAGTATCCATAGAGCTTGATTCATCATTCGTATATGACAAAGGAACCCACATGTTTAAAGTAATGGTATTTCTCTCCCTGTTACAAGTTAATTAATAAGATGCATTAAAAGATGAGATGATTTTCTCCTAAGTAGAGGGTTAGGAAAATTTCCAGGGATCCCATTATTCTACTTCAGAGGAGATGATCACACAAATGTGAAAGCGAGGTTAGGAAAATTTCTTGTGATACCATTATTCGCCTACACCTTTGATTACTTTTGAGGGAAGAACCGGGGATTTGATGGCAAACACCATCAACACTCGCGTCTCGAACCTTAATATGTACATGCAAGAAACATAATAAGAAATAAGTGGGGGAGAGAAAATAATACCAGAAAGTGTGAAAAAGGGTGGTTCCTTGTCATGATATTGTATGGGAAAGAATCTAGAAGGTTCTTGGTATTAAGCACATCGATGAAACTGGCGAGGATGGCTTGATTGAACAATGCTGTGAAATAATGTATGTAGTCTGGGAAACTGCGAATGTCTACGGAGAAGTACATGGTGGTTAGATTTGGAACTGGTTAGGTGATATGTGGAGCACTAAGGAAAATGGTCATTGCAATGTTTCATGAACATGTGAGTCTCTATGTTTTCAAACCTCTTTCTCTGGTTTAGTCTTCTATTAGCTTGAGGGCAAGCAAAAGATAAGTCTAGGGGAGTTGATATATCATGGTTTTTACCCCGTTTAAGCCATGATATAAGTCCGTTTTATAGAGTCTTTCTATTATTTCGTAGTGGTTTAGAGTCTTTTACATGTTTTAGCACGTTTGGAGCATAATTGGAGATATTGGAGCTTTCTGGGGCATTTTTGGAGCAAAGCAACGTTCGTGTAGCTGAGTACCTGATTTGAAGTCTCAGTGTCAATCGATACTGACTAGTATCGATCGACACTCATCGAAGCAGACACGACCCGCGACTTTAATGAAGAGTTGAAGAATTGCAAAATGGCCCAGAAGACTTTATTATTTACAAGAAGCCCCAAAACGTGATTTAGGTTATTTAATAGAATTTTACAGCCACTTTCATGGCTATGCTTTATTGTACTTTGGTTTTGTGAGAGAGCTTTTGAAGGGAGACAAGTCCGAAACTCTGTTCGTCCGAGAGAAGATTTTGAACCCTCTTGTTTCTCTTTCTGTTTTATTTGATGATTTATTTAATCATGTTTATTGCTTCAATTTCTATGTCTGAGTAGATCTTTTGTTAGGTTTAGGGTTCTCATAAGGGTTATCTCTGAATGCTAGGTTGATTAATTATTAGGATTCACTATCTGAATTAGTTCTTCACCATAGGTTGTTAGCAAAGCTAATTCTAGATTGATCACATAGAACTTAGATCTTAGGATAACTGATTAGGCACGAAAGTGCGATTAATTACATGATAGAACCTAGGGTGAGCAAAATAACTATTCGCAAAGAGATTTGGTTTAGTTGTTTTGTGAACAAATCAAACCTGATCTAAAAGCTGATTTAGACTTTAGGATTCGCAAAGAGATTTGGAATTCCTAGGATTTAGATTTAGATAGTTTTCGCAACGAGAGTTGGTTAACTATATCTTAGTGATTTGAGTTCAAGAACCGCGCTAAATCTGAATCATTACTAGTTAGTTTATCTGCATTCATTGATTTCCTGAGAAATACCATGAACCTATCTTTTTCCAATCGAATTTACAACCGTTTTAATTTACGTTCTGTTTTCAATATCATTGATCGCTTAGCTTAACTCTCATCTATATAATCTATTGTGTGTCTCTGTGAGTCCTTGTGTTCGACCCCTACTTTACTGCAACTACTGCTTAGTACCTTTAGGGTATTAATTTGAGCATATCAAATTTGGTGCCGTTGCCGGGGACTCAATTCGACTAAGCTCGTCGGTATTGATCGATACTATCTAGTATCGGTCGATACTCGTCGTTCTCTTTTGTTGATATCGATCGACACTATTTGGTATCGGTCGATACTCAACGCGTTTTTTGTTACTTACGTTCTTGACTCTTGTTTTCAGGTGTATGCCTAATCGTGAAACCAGAGGGAACAAGAGCACTCAGCTAGTTGATCTGTCACTCGAGCTAGCACTTTTGGAACGCACAAACAGAAGAGCAAAGAAGCCAGCAAGGATGAACAACAATCAAGTGGAGTTGGTTCAAGATGAAGCTGGTGCTTACAGAGACCAAGAGGGTCGGTTGTGCAATGAGAGAGGACAACGTTTGGATTGAGAGGGGAACATCATTCCACCTGCTCCTGTTGTCGCCAGGAATGTCGCTGGGAACGCGAATGCTGGGAATGCTGTGGTTAATCGTGGTAGAAGGATTGGTGAGTACAACAGGCCTGATCAGTTCTATGCAAATCGATCAGCGATTCGTCCTCCTGCTTTTCAAGGGAAAGACTTTGAGCTGAAACCTGCATACTACACTCTTGTGGGTCAGCACCCTTTTCATGGTCAGCACCATATTGAGAGGTTTGAAGATTTGGTCACTAGCATCAAGATCAATGGAGTGTCCTATGATTACCTTTTCTGCAAGCTCTTCCCATATTCTCTTGGTGGAGATGCAACTTACTGGCTGAAGCAGTTACCTCATGGATCACTGACTACTTGGGAAGAGACTAAGACTGCTTTCATGAACAACTTCTAGGATATGAGGAACAAGATATCCCAATTTTCTAAAGGACCTGCTGAGTCGTTTAAGGCTGCTTGGACGAGATTCATATCGTATCAGAGAGATTGTCCACATCACGGGTACTCTGATGTTCAGCTGATGGGTTTCTTCTTCAGAGGAATTGATTGGAGGTATCAGATGACTTTGGATGCTTCGAGCAATGGAAACTTCAACACCAGGTATCCTGATGATGCCTATGTACTGATTAAGAACTTGTCGTCTAGCAATAGCACCAAGAATGCTGATGAAGAGCGGAAGAAGCTAGCTGGTAGCATGAATGGTTCACAAATCGCTGATGTTCAAGCTAAGTTGGATTATATGCACAATCTTCTGATGGGCAAGACAACGAAGGCTGTTCACTTTGCTGAAGATGTCGAGGTATTCAACGAGGATGAAGTAGAGGATGTTAACTACATTGGTGGTTATGGTTTTCAAGGTCAGAGGAATCAATTCAACAACAACCGAAACTTCAACAACAACTCTCAACAAGGAGGTTCGAATCAGTTTGGTCAGAGATCACCTCAGAACAATGGGTATACCAGGAACTATGGAAACTCATCTTATCAGCACATACCTACTAAGCTCCCAGATAGCAAGATCGAGTCTATGTTTGAACAGCTGGTTCAAAGATAGCAGCAGCTCACAGTGAATCTCAATGGAAAGATAGATGCTGTGTACAAGGATCTGAATGGAAGGATCGATGCCCTCGATACTCATCAGAAGATGCTGGAAACCCAAGTGGCTCAGACTGCAGCAACTGTCAAGGAAAAGTCGACTCAGGCACAAAAAAATACGTTAATGCAATCACCTAGCGAGGTGCAGGAAATCTCGAAAACCTTGTAGAAGGTAATTCAAAACCTGATTCGTTAGTATCGATCGAAACCACTTCCGATATCGATCGATACCAATTTGAAGAACCGACACATGAGCCTTGTGTCGATCGACACCAACCTTGTATCGATCGACACCCCTCGCAGTCTGAACCAGAGATCATGAAGCAACCAGAGATGATTAAGGAACGTGTTTACAAGCCTTAGGTACCATACCCTCGATTACGCAAACACCTCAGAGATCGCATTTCTCCAAAGCAGCTGCTTGGCTTTGAGAAGATGTTTTGAAGAATTCCACACACACTGACTTTTGAAGAAGCTCTAGAGTACCGCCCTCTGCTGAGTCAGTTCCGAGATTGCAGAGAAACTGAGGACGAGATTAAGGCACTCTTCATCAAGGTCAGAAGTACACCGCCTCCACTGAAGCAGTTGACTAAGAGGGAAGACCCAGGGAAATTTTCAGTTCCACGCTCTATCTCCGGAGTTGAATTCAAAGAATCTCTAGTTGATTCAGGGTCTAGCATCAATGTGATGTCAAGAGCACTTGCAGAGAAGCTGAAAATCGATGACATACGATCTACTCAGATGGCTCTTACATTCGCAAACTCTTCTACATCGGTTACATATGGTACAATCCCTCATTTGATGGTTAAGGTAGGAGACTATCTGTTTCCTACTGATTTTCAGGTTGTGGAGATGCATGCAAGGTCTAGCACACCTTTGATTCTTGGTAGACCGTTCATGGCTACTGCTGGTGCAGTTATGGACACGCCCAGTAAGAGCATCTCGTTCTCGTACATTGACGAACAGGTCTCCTACGAAGCCATCCCCTCTAGAAGAGCTCCCACACAGATATCTTGCATCCCCGTTGATGCAGGAGAAACATTGATGGTTGATCTTTTGGACGAGCCTAATGATGAGCCAACTGTCATAGAAGTTCTGGATTGTCCTCCTGTCATCACCAAGAAAGTCATCAAAAAGACTAAGGCAAAGAAGGAGGTGAAGAACATAAGAGTCGAGAGTGCTTCACATGTAACCTTAATCCCTCAGAAGTGCGATGGAGATTCGATCGAATATAAGGTGAAATGTAAAGGGACCTCAAGGCCATTTTATAAGGCTAGAATTCTTCTTACTCCGGAGCTAAAAGAGAAAGGACAAGAGGTTGTGGAGAACATGTTGCGCAGCACTCTGAACCTGGAGATGTCAAGTTGTGGAGCCTGTTTTGCTGCAAGCTCTCATCCTATTCCGGACTGATTGCCCGTACAGTCAAGCTTGTGACGTAAAACAAGCGCTGAGTGGGAGGCAACCCCCTGGTAAGTCTGTACATATGAGTCTTTTATTTTTATAGTTTTTTTTTTGTGTTTCTTTGTGTCATGTGAATCAGATTCGGAGGTCCCGTATCGATCGATACCACTTGGTATCAGTCGATACCCGTAGTTAAACATACACATTTTGGACCGACCTCCGTGTGGCGACTATGTCATTCCAGACCCTCAGTATCGATCGACACCACATTGGTATCGATCGATACTCCATGCCCATGTAAGTTTCCGTATAAACTCTACGGTTTTTCCTTTCTTCTCCCACCGCCTCCATCGCTCAATACATATACCGCAACTCTCCCTCTCAAAATCACAAATCTTCGTTTCTCAACGGATTTGAGTGATTTTTGTGTCTATCCTGCTTGGATTTTTGTGTTCTATCTCATTCTCTCACTCAATCTCACGATCTACAAGGTATGAAACATGAATTTTCATCTTTTCAATCCGTGAACCAAGGTTGGATTTTTGATTTTTGGGCTCTTAGAACTTGTTTTGCTGGATGATTATCACTTGATAAGTGTGTTCTAGGCCTAGTCGAATCTTGCATTACACTTACTTACCCTTGGTTTGACTCTTGGAATTTTTGGATTTGTGTTCTTCGTCGGGATGCTCGATGTCTGTTTGAGTATCGATCGATACCACATTGGTATCGGTCGATGCTGACTATTCACTTGGCCGCGATTGCTATACTTGAGAGAGATGTTGGATTTATGCTGTGTTTTGTTTGTTAATGATGCACATGGCACCTAGGAAGAAAGCACGCACTGATACCGCATCCAGCTCTAACCCACCAGAGAAAGAGTACCAGTTGGGTGCTCGAGTCGAGTACTTCCATGACGAAGTTTGGACACCAGGATCCGTTATCGCCTGTCTTATCAAGAACCGCTACAAGGTTCAGACCGCCAATTCTACCTACTTTACATTGGCTTTCGGCACCAACTTAAGCGACGCACCATCCGAGGCTCCTACACCTTCATCACCTGTGCCTCCTCATGCAACAGTTCGATTTCCATGGCCTAAGATCAGTGAGAAGGCTAGGATACGTTTGAGGGATGATTACGAGGGGTCGGATAAGGAGATTACAGAGAGCAAAGCTTGCACTCACAGGCCTATTTCCGAGGAATGGGACGATTTCGACTCGATCTTCTATAACGCATGGCAGGAGGTTGATGTGCGTCCCACTCGTTTTCTTGATACTCATACTATGAGGCACTTGACCTTTGACAGGGAGCTTGATGGACTGATCCACAAGATCGGATTGGGAACGATGCCTATGCGGCAGTATGACCTGTACACAGACTTGGTTTGCCAGTTCCTTGCTTCTGTCCGCGTCTACTACACTGGTGCACCTCCTATGACTGCACAACAAGGTGTTCTGACTTTTCTAATTCGCGGTGTGCGGTATAGGATATCTTTTCAAGAGCTCTGCGATATCTATGGGTTTCACAGGGACTTCTCTAGGTGCGAGTTTCCTCGCAAGTTCATGGATGTTGAGGCGTTCTGGTCTCACTTTGGGTATGTAGTCTATGACAGCAAGACCACTACACAGATGGATGTGCGCCATCATGTCCTACGCTGCCTTGTGAGGATCCTGAGCAACACTCTGTTGCTGAGCTGATTGTTATGTCTATTGGGATTGGAGATCTCATTTCTGATGAGGCATATGAGTGGCCTGAGTTGGACCTCGTGGTCAACTTAGGTGCCGTATTCGCACACCACTTGGAGTCGCTGAAGGTGAAGCCTTTCACATGACGCGGCAAGACTTCTAGGACTGCAGGTCGCCCGAAGATCGAAACGGTGGGCAGCCTTCTCACTCCCATTATTCTGCACCTAGGAATCAGCACCACTAGTTGCTCGATCGTGACTTCCCGCGAGCTCATGGACGAGGCGCACTTGGAGCACCTGCGTTGGCTGAAGCCTCACAGGCGTTGGGTTTTCAGCACTTCTATTGGGGACTATCTGGTTCAGGTCCCCAACACCGATCTGACAGACATAGGCGGTGACCCTACTCAGCTACTTTTCGCACCTGCTTCAGCTGACATGGAGCCTGCACCGGTGACTCGACGTCGAGGCTCAGCTACTAGAGCACAACCACCTGCATCTGGCCCTGCTGGGGGTCAACCGCAACACGAGCCATCTCCCATTGCTGCTGCGTTTTCTCTTCCTCCACCACCTGAGATGGAGATGGAACCTTTTCAGAGATACGTAGTCACGAGTCTGCAGACGATCTGGACTGCTATTTCTCGCTACCGCTGCATGACTGACATGGACGCTGGTCCTTCGTCTCGACATCCCGTTTCACCACGTTCACCGTGCACGCCCACTGACGTTGGACCATCTGGCACTGCTGGCGATGACTCTGACGCCACTGAGGAGGATTAGTCCTCTTTCTATCTGATCATCACGTTTGTTGTTTTCTTTTCCTTTTTTTTTATTTTCGTTTGAAATTTTGTGTCTTTTATGTTTTTGAACCTGTGGATTTATGCTTCTATGATATTTTGTTGCACCTAACTTGTGTTTGAGTGGTCTAACAGTGCTTACATTTAACACCTGGATCGTTTGACACACTTTTGGAGCTACATCTGACCTTAGACGATTGAACACGAAATCGCCTGAGTATCGATCGATACCCTGTTGGTATCGGTCGACACCCTACGCGAATGAGATAAGTTCATCGTGTCGACTTAAGCCTGGTATCGCTCGATACCAAGCCGTGTGTCGGTCGATACCCGATGTTCCAGCACGGTAACTTATTGTGTTTCACAATCCTACTTGGTTCTTTTGTTTTCTTTCACCAACTCTAGGCTAGATAACACTGGGGACAGTGTTGTTCAAGTTTGGGGGAGGTAGTCGCTGACATTGTTTTTGTTTTTCTTAGAGTCAGTCGTTTTTGAGTCATTTGTTGTTTTATTGAGTCAAAACTTTGTTGGAGACTGTGATCTTTTTTCTTGAATCTATTGATTTGACCTTGCTTCTAAGTGACCATTGTTACAGAATCAGTTCTAGATCGACTAATGAAAAATCCAAAGGCTGACCAGTTAACTAGAAGACACTCATGTTTCCAGCAAAGTTCTTTAAAGCCTGAGCCAAATTTTTGCACTTCATCGATGTGGTTAGTATCCATAGAGCTTGATTCATCATTCGTATCTTACAAAGGAACCCACGTGTTTAAAGTAATGGTATTTCTCTCCATGTTACAAGTTAATTAATAAGATGCATTAAAAGATGAGATGATTTTCTTCTTAGTAGAGGGTTAGAAAAATTTCCAGCGATCCCATTATTCTACTTCAGAGGAGATGATCACACAAAGGTGAAAGCGAGGTTAGGAAAATTTCCTGTGATACCATTATTCGCCTACACCTTTGATTACTATTGAGGGAAGAACCGGGGATTCGATGGCAAATAACATCAATACTCGCGTCTCGAACCTTAATATGTACATGCAAGAAACATAATAAAAATAAGTCTGGGGGAGAGAAAATAATACCAGAAAGTGTGAAAAGGGTGGTTCCTTGTCATGATATTGTATGGGAAATAATTTAGAAGGTTCTTGGTATTAATCACATCGATGAAACTGGCGAGGATGGCTTGATTGAACAATGCTGTGAAATATTGCGTGTAGTCTAGGAAACTGTGAATGTCTTCGGAGAAGTACATGGTGGTTAGATTTAGAACTGGTTAGGTGATATGTGGAGCACTAAGGAAAATGGTCATTGTAATGTTTCATGAACATGTGAGTCTCTATGTTTTCAAACCTCTTTCCCTAGTTTAGTCTTCTATTTGCTTTAGGGCAAGCAAATGCTAAGTCTGGGGGAGTTGATATATCATGGTTTTTACCCCGTTTAAGCCATGATATAAGTCCGTTTTATAGAATCTTTCTACTATTTCGTAGTGGTTTATAGTCTTTTACAGGTTTTAGCATGTTTGGAGCATAATTGGAGATATTGGAGCTTTCTGGAGCATTTTTGGAGCAAAGCAACGTTCGTGTAGATGAGTACCCGATTTGAAGTCTCAGTGTCAATCGATACTGACTAGTATCGATTGACACTCATCGAAGCAGACACGACCCGCGACTTTAATGAAGAGTTGAAGAATTGCAAAATGGCCCAAAAGACTTTATTATTTACAAGAAGCCCCAAAACGTGATTTAAGTTATTTAATAGGATTTTACAGCCACTTTCATGGCTATGCTTTATTTTACTTTTGTTTTGTGAGAGAGCTTTTGAAGGGAGACAAGTCCGAAACTCTGTTCGTCCGAGAGAAGATTTCGAACCCTCTTGTTACTCTTTCTGTTTTATTTGATGATTTGTTCAATCATGTTTATTGCTTCAATTTCCATGTCTGAGTAGATCTCTTGTTCGGTTTAGGGTTCTCATAAGGGTTATCTCTGAATGCTAGGTTGATTAGTTATTAGGATTCACTATCTAAATTAGTTCTTCACCATAGGTTGTTTGCAAAGCTAATTCTAGATTGATCACCTAGAACTTAGATCTTAGGATAATTGATTAGGCACGAGAGTGCGATTAATTACCTGATAGAACCTTGGGTGAGCAAAATAACTATTCGCAAAGAGATTTGGTTTAGTTTTTTTGTGAACAAATCAAACATGATCTAAAAGCTGATTTAGACTTTAGGATTCGCAAAGAGATTTGGAATTCCTAGGATTTAGATTTAGATAGTTTTCGCAACGAGAGTTGGTTAACTATATCTTAGTGATTTGAGTTCAAGAACCGCACTAAATCTGAATCTTGACTAGTTTGTTTATCTGTATTCATTGATTTCCTGAGAAATACCATGAACCTATCTTTCTCCAATCGAATTTACAACCATTTTAATTTACGTTATGTTTTCAATATCATTGATCACTTAGCTTAACTCTCATCTATATAATCTATTGTGTGTCTCTGTGAGTCCTTGTGTTCGGCCCCTACTTTACTGCAGCTACTGCTTAGTACTTTTAGGGTATTAATTTGAGCATATCAAAACTCAGGTAGCTCAGACTGCAGCAGCTGTCAAGGGAAAGGTGGTTCATTCATAGAATGAATATATCAATGCAATCACCTTAAGAAGTGCAAGAAATTTCGAAAACCATGTAGAAGATGACGATGAGGATTCAAAAAATTCCAGGGTATCAACCGACACCACCGAGTATCGATCGACACCAGTCCAAATATTTTCTAGAGATGTGTCAAAGCCCCGAGTATCGATCGATATCCTTCTTGTGTCGATCGATACTTACTCTGAGGTCGACACCACTACTTGTGTCGATCGACACCCCTCGTAGACTGAGCCGGAAATTGTGAAAAAACCGGAGATGACTGAGGAACGCGTTTACAAACCTAAGGTGCCATATCCTAGACCACCTAGACATCTCATGAATCCCCTCACTGCAGAGAAGTTGCTCGCTTTTGAGAAGATGGTGAGGAGAATTCCCCATACTATTGATATGCTCAAATTAATACCTTATAAGTACTAAAGCAGTTGTTGTAGTATATGTAGGGGTCGAACACAAGAACTCAAGAAATCACACAATAGATCATATACATTCGAATTAAGCTAAACCAAAAGATGTAATTGAAAGCAATACGTAAATTAAACAAGTTGTAATTCGATTGGGAGAAACATAGGCTGAGGGTAATTCTCAGAAATTCAATGAATGCAGATAAACTAACTAACATGATTCAGATTTAACGCGGTTCTTAAACTCAAATCGCTAAAGTATTGCTAACCAACTCTTGTTGAGAAAACTATCTAAGTCTAAATCCTAATATTCCAAATCTCCTTGTGAATCCTAAAGTCTAAACCAGCTTTTAGTTCAAGTTTGATTTGTTCACAAAACAACTAAACCAAATCTCTTTGCGAATAGTTATTTTGCTCACCCTAAGTTCTATCCGGTAATTATTCTCACTCTCGTGCCTAATCAATTATCCTAAGATCTAAGTTCCAGATTCATCAACCTAGAATTAGCTTTGTGAACAACCTATGGTGAAGAACTAATTCAGATGGTGAATCCTAATCAACCTAGCATTCAGAGAAAACCCTTATGAGAACCCTAAACCTAAAGTGGATCTACTCAGACATGGATCGTCAAATAAATCAATAAGAAACAAGAGTTCAGAGTTGTCTCTCCAAAAACCAAAGTAAAATAAAACGTAGCCAACAAAAGTGGCTGAAAAACCTAAATATAATGCTAAAACACGTTCTGGGGCTTATTGTAATAATTAAAGACTTCTGGACTAAGATGCAAACTCTCCAGACTTGTAAAAAGTCGAGTTTCCTGTTTTCTTGAGCAGTATCGATCGACACTAGTTAGTATCGGTCGATACTCATCCTCTGTGTCGACTCTTCTGCTCGCCAGACTGGACTATCTTCACGAAAGCTGGCATAACGTTTGATCGCACCGTTGGAATGGCCTCAAACCACTTCTAAATGAAAGCTAATCCATTGATCTGTCTTTTGTCCAAATTTGAGCTCAATCAATCGATGGGAAGCTCTTCAACGAAAGTCAAACTTCTGACGTCTCTGCATGACTCTGCATCTCCATATGCTCCAAAATGCTCCAGAATGCTTCAATATCTCTAATTAAGCTCCAAACGTATCTAAACCTGTAAAAGACTCGAAAAGACTCCAAAATACTAGAAAGACTCCATAAATAGGACCTATAACATGGTCTAAAAGGGGTAAAAACCATGATATATCAACTATGTCTTTTGAAGAAACTTTTGAAAATCTCCCTTTGGATTGTTACTTCCGAGATGGCAGAGAAACTGAGGAAGATATCAAGGCACTCTTCATCAAAGTAAGAAGCGCACCACCACCAATGAAGCAGTTGACTAAGAGGGAAGACCCAAGAAAATTTTCAGTTCCATGCTCTATCTCTGGAGTTGAATTCAAAGAATCTCTCGTCGATTCAGGGTCTAGCGTCAATGTCATGTCAAAGGCAATTGCAGAGAGGTTGGGAATTGCTGATATTAGATATACTACGATGACTCTCGCATTCACGAACTCTTCCACCTCAGTTCCATACGGTACAATCCCTGATTTGCTGGTTAAAGTAGGAGATTGTCTGGTTCCTGCTGATTTTCAGGTTGTGCATATGAGCGCAAGATCTAGTACACCTTTGATTCTTGGAAGACCGTTCATGGCTACGGTTGGTGCAGTTATAGACACGCCCAGTAAGAGGATCTCGTTCTCATACATTGACGAACATGTCTCCTACAAAGCCATTCCTTCTAGAAGAGCTCCCAAACATATCTCTTGCATCACTGTTGTCACAGGAGAGACATTGATGGTTGATCTTTTGGGCGAGCCTTATGATGAGACAACTGTCATAGACGTTTTAGATGGTCCTTCTATCATCCCCAAGAAAGACATCAAAACAGCTAAGGCAAAGAATAAGGTGAAGAACAAAAGAGTCGAGAGTGTTACCCATGTGACCTTAATCCCTCAGAAGTATGATGGAGATTCGATTGAATATAAGGTGAAGAGTATGTTGAGCAGAATTCTGAAGCTGGAGATGTCAAGTTGTGGAGCTTGTTTTGGAGCAAGTTCTTATTCTTATCCTGACTGATCGTCCGTAAATCCCCTTCTCTCGGCAAGAATTCTTTCCTCGGACTAGGAATAGATTCTCTCTCGGCTAAAATTCTTCGCGATCAACTTTCCTCGGATAAACTGAATTCTCGTTCGGCAAAAACTCTTCGCGATAAACTTTCCTCGGATAAACTGAATTCTCGTTCGGCTAAAACTCTTCGCGATCAACCTTTCTCGGATAATCTGAATTCTCCCTCGGCTAAAATCAGATTATCACGGATAAACTGAACTTTCTCTCGAGTAACTTCTCACAATTTCTCCCTTATACTTTCAGAGTTCTTTTGGTCGCGTAAAAAGGAGAAAATGAGCCCAGAATTAATTAAAATAGATCGAAGTTCTTTTTCATCCGCGAATAACCCATTGTCCGCACCATGGGTTCACTCAGGTTCAACTGCTGGGTACTTTCTACAGAGGAATCGATTGGAGGTACTAGATGGCTTTGGATACTGCGAGTAATGGGAACTTCAACACCAGGTATCCAAATGATGCGATCGTGCTAATTGAGAACTTGGAGTCTAGAAATAGCACCAAGAATGCTGACTTCGAGCGAAAGAAGCAGGCTGGAGGAATTAATGGTTCACAGATTGCTGAAGTTCAAGCCAAGCTGGATATTCTGATTGGGAAGTCGAAGAAGGCTGTACACTTTGCTGATGGAGTCGATAATATCGGTGGAGATGAAGTGGAGGATATTAACTACGTTGGTGGTTCTGGATTCCAGGGTCAGCAATTTGGGTACAACAACAACCGAAACTTCAACAACAACACTCACAATTACAGGAACTCTTCGTACCAGCCCATATCTCCAAAGTCCATAGAGAATAAGATGGAATCCATGCTTGAACAACTTCTTCAGGGACAACAGAAGTTGCAAATGGATTTTAATGGGAAGTTTGACTCTCTGTACATTGATCTGCATGGGAAAATTAAAGCTATCAATCAGACCCAGAGGAAGCTGGAAACTCAGGTCGCTCAGACAGCAGCAGCTGTGAAAAGGCAAGAATGTTTTCTTCCAGGGAAAATTGAGAATCCAAGAGCACACGTCAATGCAATCACCATAGGAAGTGCTAAAGAAGCCACTGCAGTGGTAAAAAAGGTTTTGATGCAGGAATTTTCGACGATGCTGTTGAAAATGACGACTGGAATTCTGAAATCGCCCGAGTATCGATCGATACCAGCCAGTGTCGATCGATACCGGTCCAAACACCTGCACGAGTGGATAGAAAATCACGTGTATCGATCGATACTCCTCCAGTGTCGGTCGATGCTGAGACGCAGGTCGAGAAGAAGGCCGAGATTGTCAAGGATAGGGTGTACAAACCCATAATACCTTATCCTATGCCTCGTATTATGACAAAGAAGGAATGGGAGGACGCCATATGCAAAGTTATGTTGGATAAGTTGGTTGTGGAGTTTCCTGTGGTTCATGATATATCTAACGATGAGAATTCGAACACCACCCCTGCATCGATCGATACCCTACCTGTATCGATCGATACCCACCCAGATACTGCAAAGGAGCCGCGTATGAGTGTTGACAAACTTCGCAAGCCCAGGAAGCTGAATCATATTCCTCAACACCTCCGAGCTCCCATCACTCCAAAGCAGCTGCGTGGCTTTGAGAAGATGGTATGAAGGATTCTCCACACACTGACTTTTGAAGAAGCTTTAGAAGACCGCCCTCTGCTAAGTCACTTCAAAGATTACAGAGAAACTCTGGAAGAGGTCGAAGTACTCTTTATCGAGGCAAGACGCAAGTCACTACCGCTGAGGCAGTTGACCCAGAGGGAAGACCCAGGGAAATTCGCAGTTCCATGCTCCATCTCTGGAGTTGAATTCGATGAGTCTCTAGTTGACTCAGGGTCTAGCGTCAATGTAATATCAAGGGAAATTGCTGAACGATTGAGGGCTGATATAAGACCCCCTACGATGCTTCTCACGTTTGCGAACTCCTCCACCTCACCTCCATACGGTACTATCCATGCTTTGCTTGTTAAAGTAGGAGATTGTATGGTGCCCACTAATTTTCAGGTTGTGGAGATGAGCGAAGGATCTGAGGTTTCTTTGCTCCTGGGACGACCGTTTATGGCTACTGCTGGCGCGATCATAGACACACCTAATAAGAGACTCTCTTTCTCGTACATTGACGTAGAGGTCTACTATGATGCCATTCCCTCTAGAGGTGCTCCCACACATGTCTCGTGCTTCACTGTTGTCACAAGAAAGACATTGGTAGTTGATCTTTTTTAAGAGCCTCCTGACGACCCAACTGTCATAGACATTTTGGTTGAACCGCCCAGCATCCCCAAGAAAGTTGTCAGGAAGGCTAAGGCAACAAAGAAGAAGGCGAAGAGCAAAAGAGTCGAGAGTGCTACCCATGTGACTCTAACCCCTCAGAAGTATGATGGAGATTCGATTGAGTACAAGGTGAAGTGCAAAGGAGCCTCGAAACCATTCTCTAAGGCTAGAGTTCTTCTTACTTCAGAGCTGAAAGAGAAAGGAAAGGAGTTAGTGGAGAGCATGTTGAGCAGAACTCTGAAGCTAGCGATGTCAAGTTGTGGAGCCTGTTTTGGTGCAAGCTCTCATTCTTATCCTGCTTGAATGGCATTACAGTCAACCTAATGACGTTAAACGAGCGCTTGGTGGGAGGCAACCCACTGGTGAGTTTGTTTTTGAGTCTTCTTCTTTTTATTTTTCGTTTTGTGTTTGTGTCATGATCAACAAGGAGCAAACTCGAAATCGCCTGAGTATCGATTGATATCCTGTTGGTGTCGGTCGATACCCTACGCATTTGAGAAGAGTTCATCATGTCGACTTAAGCCTGGTATCGATCGATACCAGGCCGTGTGTCGGTCGACACCAGATGTTCCAACACGGTAACTTCTTTTTTTTTCTTAATTCTATTATGTTCTTTTGTTTTCTTTTACCTACTCTAGGCTAGATAACACTGGGGACAGTGTTGTTCAAGTCTGGGGGAGGTGTCTGCTGACATTGTGTTTGTTTTTCTTAGAGTCAGTTGCTTTATCGAGTCATAAACGTTTTATTGAGTCAAAACTTATTGGAGATGATGATCATGTGCTTGAATTATTGTTTTTATTTTGTTTTTGAGTGACCAGTGTTGCAGGATCAACTCTAGATCGACTAATAAAAAATCCAAGGACAGACCAGTTGACTAGAAAAATCCATGTCTCCAGCAGAGTTCTTCTGAAGCCTGAGCCAAATTTTTGCACTTCATCGATGTGGTTAGTCTTTACAGAGCTTGATTCATCATTCATATCTGACAAAGGAACCCATATGTTTAAAGTAATGGTATCTCTCTCCCCTATTATAAGTTGATAAATAAGAGCAGAAAATATGAAATGATTTTCTTCTGAGTAGAGGGCTAGGAAAATTTCCAGCGATCCCATTATTCTACTTAAGAGGGAATGATCACACAAAAGTAGAAAGCGAGGTTAGGAAAATTTCCCGTGATACCACTATTCTCCTAAACCTTTGATACATAGAGAGGGAAGATCCGGGGATTCGGTGGTAAACACCATCAATACTCGCGTTTCGGACCTTGATGTGTATATGCAGATCTAAAAAAAAAAGAGAACATAATAAGAAATAAGTCTGGGGGAGAGAAATTGATACAAAAAGTGTGAAATTGAATGGTTCCTTGTCATGATATTGTATGGTAAAGAATCTAGAAGGTTCTTGAACATTTGCTGCAGCGATGAGGGATTTATTTGAACAATGCTGCGAAATAATGTGTGGAGTCTGGAAAAGCTGCGAATGTCTACGGAGAAGTACATGGTGGTTAGATCAAAAGCTGGTTAGGTGACATTTGGGTGCTTGGGAAAAGGATCTTTGCGATGGTTCCTGAATAGGTGAGTTTCCGTGTTTTCAAACCTCTTTCTCTGGTTTAGTCTTCTATTTGCTTGAGGGCAAGCAAAGGCTAAGTCTAGGGGAGTTGATATATCATGGTTTTTACCCCTTTAAGGCCATGATATAAGTCCGTTTTATAGAGTCTTTCTAGTATTTTGGAGTCTTTTAGAGTCTTTTACAGGTTTTAGCACGATTAGAGCATAATTGGAGATATTGGAGCTTTCTGGAGCATTCTGGAGCAAAGCAGAAGTTCGTGTTGCTGAGTACCCGATTTGAAGCATCAGTATCGATCGATACTGCCTAGTATCGATTGATATCCATTGCAGCAGACACGACCCGCGACTTTTTCGAGAGTTGAAGAACTGCAGAATTGCCCCAAAAGACTTTATTATTTACTAGAAGCCCCAAAACGTGATTTAGGTTATTTAATAGGATTTTACAGCCACTTTTATGGCTACGCTTTATTTTACTTTGGTTTGGTGAGAAAGCTTTTGAAGGGAGACAAGTCTGAAACTCTTTTCGTCCGAGAGAAGATTTCGAACCCTTTTATTACTCCTTCTATTTTATTTGATGATTTATTCAAACATGTTTATTGCTTCAATTTCCATGTCTGAGTAGATCCACTCTAGGTTTAGGGTTTTCTCACAGGGATTTCTTTGAATGCTAGGTTGATTTATTGTTAGGGTTCATAATCTGAATTAGTTTGTCGCCTTAGGTTGTTCTCAAAGCTAATTCTAGATTGATCACCTTGAACTTAGATCTTAGGTTAATCGATTAGGCACGACAGTGCAATTGAGTAATCTGAAAGAACTTAAGGTGAGCAAATTGATTATTCGCAAAAGAGATTTGGTTTAATTGATTTGTGAACATATTAAACCTGAACTTTATTGCTGATTTATTCTCAGGAATTTGCAAAGAGATTTGGGATTCTGAAGTTTAGATTTAGATAATTCTCGCAACGACAGTTGGTTAATTATACTTTAGTGATTTGAGTTCGAGAACCATGCGTAACCTGAACCCTGATTAGTTAGTCTGCATTCATTGATTTCCTGAGAAATACCCTAGGCCTATATTCTCTCCATCGAATTTACAACAATTTTACTGCTTATTGTTTTTGTTTCATCTGATTTGCTTAGCTTGATTCGATACTATTTTGTCTACTGTGCGATTTCTGTGAGTCCTTGTGTTCGAGCCCTACACATACTACAACAACTGCTTTAGTACTTTTAGGGTATTAATTTGAGCATATCAAGAGAGCACCCCGTAGAGACATGGACGGAAATGATCGTCTTAATGCGAAGACGTTTTGTCCCGCTTCATTACCATCGCGAACTTCACCAACGGTTGAGACGATTAAGCCAAGGAAGTAAATGATATGATCATGGATATGCATGCTTTGGATGAGGTTTCGGAGGCAGCATTGGACATTCCCAAAGGACATATTACCCGATCCAAGACACGGAAGCTAGCTGGAGCTGTTCGGAATTTACTAAATGAAGCACGGAACAAGGAGGATCAACTTATGCACCCAATCCTCACCGCACTATCTTCGAATTCTTCATGAGGTTTGGCCGTTTGTGTACGTTGTGTTGTACTCTTTTTCATGTATACGGTTTTGTCCCAATGGGTTTTCCGTATAGAGGTTTTAACGAGGCAACCGGCTTACACCGTCTAACGGTTCGACTTCTAGAGAATTACGCGGGGGAATTTTCCGAGGGACTTTCCCGGGGGGATTTTCTGAGGGAAATTCTCGGTGGGAATTTCAAAAGTCATTCAAACTTGTTTTAATTATTGCTGTAATTTTCGAGGTGGTCTTCTCTCATTTTCGAGATTGACCATTGACTTTTCCTTTGCTTTCTCTCTTTATATTCTCTCCCCCTCATTGTCGAAAATAACAATCATCTTTTTATCAAAATTATTTCAGAGTTTATACTCTTGTTCTTTGATTTCTTTGATGGTTAATCATTGAAATTCTTTTCGGTTTATCGAGTGTTTTCCGCAACATCTCGACGCAACCTTCGACCCGTTGTTTGTTCGATTCTTCTTGTAATAAGGGGCATAGAGATTTTCGGGATTCATCTCCCACGCTTTATCATCCTTATTCCCGGATCCCTCAAGCATCGCAGCCACCGTCTTGTTTCAAATCGCTCATTATCGATTGTGCCTATGGATTTTCGAGTTCATCACACACGCCTTAGCATCTTTCCTTGTGGATTCTCTGAAGTCAAGGATTATCAAACCTCCACCGTACCTAGAGCAAGCTGGTCCTTAGTCGATTCGTATCAAGTGGTATCAGAGACACTTGCTCAAATTTCTGTGAGATCTATCCTTTATCTTTTCATCTTCTTCGATTTTTTTTTGTTTTTGTTTTTGCGATTTTAATTTTTGTTTTGCTTAAATTAAATCAAAACCTTATAAAAAAATATATATATAGATCTGTGCTGTAGAATTAATATTAGAATTTTTAATATTCAAAAAAAAAGAAAAGAAGAGAAAAACGTTTTTTGTGGATTTTGAAAATTTCAGATTTTTGGGATTAATGTGTGTTCCGAATTTTGCATACACTCACGAGTTGTTTGTTTGATTCTTTGCGAGGAACAAAATGTTTTATGAAAGAAAAACCGGTACTTCACGGTCGAGAAGAGAACGAGAGGCAACAATGAATCAAAAAGTCGATGGCATGAACCAAAAGGTTGACGACATCACACAACTACTCCATGAGATGATGAATCGCATGGACACTCTCGAGGGGAGGACGCCGAGAAAGGAGGAGCCTGATCCCGCACCTATTTATGACGACTAAGAAGAGGAGGAGCTTGATTCCGCACCTATTTATGACGACTATGATGAGGAAGAGCTTGAAACCGCACCTATCTATGACAAGTATGAGGAACATGCGGTTGAGGAAGAGCTACTTGTAGCTAGGCGTGTTCTTCTTTCTCAAGAGCAAAGGAAGAAAGAAAGCACTGTGAGTGAATCCCTAAACACTACTCACCAAAAAGAAAAAGAGAGCCTGAGAGAAACCAAGCTAAAGACCTTTGAGAGCAAACCCGTGAGAACTTCAAATTTTCTTGTGAGAAACGATGAGGTTAAGAGTTCTTTGTCGTCACAACAACCTTTGATTATTTTTGACTATACAGAAGCTTTTATTAGCTTGACTAATCTTACACCGGTGCTGCCGAGTGAAGTGACTATTATTTCGCAGGGTTATAAAGACGTTTTCCATCAAGACAACTCAAGAAGTTTACCACCGACCCATGGAAATGAGCATCATATTGTCTTTGATCCCGGAGCACCCTTTGAGGCATTTTCCTATGTCATCCAGTGCAAACAAAGTAATAAAAATGTGGTGACTAATGACATGTCAAAGAGGTATGAATTACTTTATATTCCTAAAGCTAAGTTGCTAGATTTTGAACACAACAAGGAGCATTACGTTTCATATCCTGATTTTGAAGATGTGTTTCAATCTTGTGAAAAATTGGCACATAGGAAGTTCGTTAGACATGGAGATTTTATTTTTGACAAGGATAAGTTGTGTGATCTAAATCGAAATTTGAGAACTTCTATGCTTGTTGGTAGATTCTCTAAAATAGGACGCGGATGCGTGGCTGAGGAGGATAGAGAGGAATTTCCTCTCGAGTAGGTGTCCCGCAGGATACCAAGTGGTCATCGCGGTCCATTATCTGGAGGGTGATGCGCATCTCTAGTGGAGGGGTGTGGCAGCACGGAGAGTTCAGGCCGCGATGGCTTGGGCGGATTTTGTGGAGGAGTTTAACTCCAAGTACTTCCCTCAGGAGGCGTTCAACCGGATAGAGTCGAGGCTTGCGAGTTTGACTCAGGGGGATCGGTCAATACGCGAGTATGAGGTGGAGTTCAACCGGCTCGGGTCTTATGCGAGATGAGCGGTTGAGAGTGAGTCGGCCCGTGTGCAGAGATTTCTGATGGGTCTTCGGGTTGACTTGAGGAACCGTTGCATGGTGAGGGCTTTTTGCACGGTTGATGAGTTGGTTGAGACTGCAGCCTTGCTTGAGGAGGGTCTGAAGGACGAGGTGGTAGCGGTTACACCGAGTTTTCAGGCAAGATCTGTGCAGCAGCAGTCCGGTCAGAGCAGAGGCGGTAAGCCGATGCAAGGACAGAAGCGGAAGCGGGAGAGCACTTCGAGAAGTAGCCGGGGTGGTCCGGGTTGCTTTGGATGTGGGAGCATGGATCACCGGGTGGCGAGCTGTCCTCAGAAGGGCGGAGTGCGAGTGGATTCTCGAGCGTGCTATCACTGCAAGGAGGCGGGTCACATCAGGCCTCAGTGTCCCCAGTTGCGGCAGAGTGAGACCACGGTGGTGCAGCCCGTCAAGCAGGTGGCATCAGCGCCTCGAGTGTACTCCATAACCGAGTCCGGAGAGCCGAGTTCCAGGCCGATCACATGTATTTTTCTTAGACTCATCTAAGTTTAATTCTGTGTTGGGGAACGTCGTGCTTGTCGGGGTGTTAAGGTTCTCGGCACATGTATATGTGCAGGGACCTTGTGTGTTGGAGGTGTAGAGTGTCATGTGTTGTTTGACACGGGAGCATCGCATTGCTTCGTTTCCCCGGAGTTGGCCGAGAAGGCCAATCTGCAGAGCGAGCCCGGTGTGAGTTTGGGTTTCGTGGAGGTTGCCGGAGGGAAGCTCCTGAGAATTCACAGTCGGGTGCGAGACGTGGATGTTCAGGTAGTAGGAGAGTCCATACCTGCCGATTTGATTATCTGCTCAGTAGAGCTGTACGATGTCATCTTGGGCATGGATTGGCTCGAGAAGTTCAGAGCGCATATGGACTGTCACCGAGGGCGAGTCGAGTTCGACCAGGGGAAAGGGAAGATGGTGTATCAGGGTGTGAGACCGACTTCCGGGAGTCTCGTGATCTCAGTTGTGCACGCGGAGCGTCTGATCGAGAGGGGTTGCGAGGCGTATTTGGCTACCATTTCCTTGCCGGAGGCCGTCGGAGAGGCTAGGGTTCAGGATGTTCATGTGGTTCGTGAGTTCCAGGATGTGTTCCAGTCGTTGCAGGGATTGCCACCGTCTAGGTCGGATCCTTTCACGATCGAGTTGGAACCAAGAACGGCACCGATATCCAGGGCTCCTTATAGGATGGCTCCAGCAGAGATGGCAGAGCTGAAGAAGCAGCTGACGGAATTATTGAGCAAGGGGTTTATTCACCCGAGTTCTTCACCGTGGGGAGCACCGGTGTTGTTCGTGAAGAAGAAGGACGGGAGTTTTCGGTTGTGTATTGATTACCGGGGACTTAACCGAGTCATAGTGAAGAACAAGTATCCTCTTCCTCGGATTGATGAGTTGTTGGATCAGTTGAGAGGGGCTACTTGGTTCTCCAAGATTGACTTGGCGTCGGGATATCATCAGATTCCCATCGATGAGGTAGATATCCGGAAGACGACTTTCAGATCTCGTTATGGCCACTATGAGTTTGTGGTAATGCCATTTGGGTTGACGAATGCACCGGCTGCATTTATGAGATTGATGAACAGCGTTTTCCAAGAGTATCTAGATGAGTTCGTGATTATCTTTATCGATGATATCTTGGTGTTTTCGAGGAGCCGGGAGGAGCATGAGGTGCATCTGCGTGTGGTTCTTTCGAGGCTGCGGGAACAGAAGTTATTTGCTAAGTTGAGCAAGTGTAGTTTCAGGCAGCGGGAGATCGGTTTTCTGGGTCACGTTGTCTCTGCGGAGGGAGTGTCGGTAGATCCGGAGAAGATCCAGGCCATTAGTACTTGGCCGAGGCCGAGGAATGCTACTGAGATTCGGAGTTTTCTCGGGTTAGCAGGGTATTATCGGCGGTTCGTCAAGGGTTTCGCAAGTCTGGCTAAGTCTATGACGAAGCTGACGGGAAAGGATGTTCCTTTCGTGTGGTCCTCGGAGTGTGAGGAGAGTTTCGTGGGGATGAAGACCATGTTGTCTAGTACTCCAGTATTGGCGTTGCCTGAGTCGGGCGAGCCTTACGTGGTGTACACCGATGCGTCGGGAGTGGGTCTTGGTTGTGTGTTGATGCAGCGGGGGAAGGTTATTGCCTATGCTTCGCGGCAGCTGCGGAAGCATGAGGGAAACTATCCTACCCATGACCTGGAGATGGCTGCGGTAGTCTTCGCTTTAAAGATTTGGAGATCTTATCTTTATGGCGGAAAGGTGCAGGTGTTCACAGATCATAAAAGCTTGAAGTACATTTTCACTCAGCCTGAGTTGAATTTGAGGCGGAGGCGCTGGATGGAGCTAGTGGCCGATTATGGTCTGGAGATAGCTTACCATCCTGGTAAGGCTAATCTGGTTGCGGATGCGTTGAGTCGGAAGCGGGTGGCTTTGGCTTGGGAGCTCGAGGTAGAGTCTTTGGTGAGCGATTATGATAAGCCTTTGTTCTCTCCTTGTACAACTTTGAGTTCTCGTAGGCGTGGTGCCTAATCTCATCCAGCTCGTTCAGCTGAATCAACCTTCTTTCTGCAGCAGGCTTGATGTCAAAGTTCAGCAACTTCGTTGCCCATGCTGCCTTGTGCTCAATCTCTACTAGAAGGTGACATGCTTTTCCATACAGCATGTGAAATGGTGTAGTACCCAGCGGTGTCTTGAAAGCAGTCCTGTAAGCCCACAACGCATCATCCAACTTTGTAGACCAATCCTTCCTTGAAGCACCCACTGTCTTTTCCAGAATCTCCTTGATTTGCCTGTTGGAGACCTCGACTTGCCCACTGGTTTTAGGGTGATATGGAGTAGCCACTCGATGGTTTACACCATACTTCTTTAGCAACCTCTCTAAAATCCTGTTGATAAAGTGAGAGCCACCATCACTTATCACAATTCGAGGCACTCCAACGCGAGGAAAAATGATGGTTTTAAACAGCTTAAGAACCACCGCAGCGTCATTGTTCTCACTAGATATCGCTTCCACCTATTTGGACACATAGTCCACAGCAACCAGGATGTATCTTTTCTTCTGTGACGGTGGAAAGGGACCCATAAAGTCGATGCCCCAGCAATCAAAAACTTCAACCTCAAGGATGAAATTTTGTGGCATCTCATGTCTCTTACTGATTTTCCCCCTCCTCTGACAAGCATCACACTGTGAAACGAAGGTGTGATCATCCTTAAACATGGTAGGCCACCAGAAGCCTGCTTGTAGAACCTTGGATACCGTCTTGAAAGTAGCAAAGTGACCAGCATACTCAGACCCATGGCAATGAAAAAGAATAGCTGGCATTTCAGACTGATCAGGCCTGTTGTGCTCACCAAGTGTTCTAGCTCGATCACCTGCAGCATTCCCAACGTTGGCGCGCCCAGCTGGCGCGACAATCTCAGCAACAGGAGCAGGGACAATGATGTTTCCAGCTTCATCAAGTCGCTGCCCTCCTTCATTGGACACATGACCCTGTTGGTCTCTCAAGACTCCACCTTCTTAAAACCACTGGGTTGTTCATCCCTGATGTCTGTTTTGTCTTTCTATTTGTGAGTTTTAAACGTGCTAGCTTCTCTAACGATAGATTGACTAGCGGAGTGCTCTTGTTTCTTCTGGTTTCACGATTAGGCATGCACCTGAAACACAAAGATCAAGAACGTAAGTAACCAAAGACACGATGAGTATTGTCCGATACTGGATGGTATCGATCGATATCAACAAAGAAATCGCCTCGGTATCGACCGATACTAGGTAGTATCGATCGATACAGACGGGCTTAGTCGAAACTCGACAGCTAAAATTTAATGGTGAAATTGAATCCCCGGCAACGGCGCCAAAATTGATATGCTCAATTTAATACCCTAATAGTACTAAAACAGTAGTCGTAGTCTAGCTAGGGGTCGAACACAAGGACTCACAGAAATCACACAATAAATTATATAGAATCGAGCTAAGCTAAGCAATTCAGTTTAAACAGAAAACAGAAAGTAGTAAACGAGTTGTATTCAATGGGGAAAAGATAGGTTCAGGGATATTTCTCAGGAAATCAATGAATGCAAAATAAACTAACTAATCAGGGTTCAGGTTACGCACGGTTCTAGAACTCAAATCACTAGAGTATAGTTAACCAACTGTCGTTGCGAAAACTATCTAAATCTAAACTTTAGAATCCCAAATTTCTTTGCAAATCCTTAAGAATAAATCAGCCTTAATTTCAAGTTTGATATGTTCACAAATCAATTGAACCAAATTTCTTTGCGAATAATCAATTTGCTCACCCTAAGTTTTATCAGGTAATTAATCGCACTTTCGTGCCTAATCAATTATCCTAAGATCTAAGTTCTAGGTGATCAATCTAGAATTAGCTTTGAGAACAACCTAAGGTGAAGAACTAATTCAGATTATGAACCCTAAATAACTAATCAACCTAGCATTCAAAGAAATCCCTTATGACAATCTCCAAACCTAACAGGAGATCTACTCAGACATGAAGATTAAATCAGTAGACATGTTTGAATAAATACTCTATATAAAATCAGAAAGAGAAACAAAGGTTTTGAGATCTGATCTCGGACGAAGGGAAATCAGACTTGTCTCTCACCAAAATCTCTCTTAAACTAAAGCAAAATAAAGCATAGCCTAAACAATGGCTGTAAAATCCTATTTATAACCTAAAACACGAATTGGGGTCTTCTCGCAAATATCAAAGTCTTCTGGGCACTTTTGCAATTCTTCAAGTCTTAGAAAAAGTCGCGGTCCATGAATTCTCGATGAGTGTCGATCGATACCAGGGGGTATCGATCGATGCTCGTTGCTCAGATCGGGCACTTAGTCATTGATATGTGCATATTCTACATGTATTTAGAACGCATTTCATATAGGTTTAAGATCATTTACTTGGATCTTCATTGCATTTCATACTTGTTTTGTCCCATTTAGAGTATATTAGGTCCTTGTGAGTCTTTTGAATGTTTTTGAGGAGTTTACTAGGTGTTTGGAGACACTTGGTGGAGTTTGGAGATTTGGTGCTTAAAGACTAGAGAGGAACCATCCGAAACGTCTCAAAGAACCGATCATACGAAGGCGTTCCGATGTGATCCACCTCTTGGAGTCTTCATGAAGATTGTATATGGACGAGTCAGCTGTTCATGGAAATTCGAATCAGGTCATTCGGACATCAGGTTAGGAAGTTATCGCCGATATACTGAAGACTATCCGGATCGACAGCAAGTGAAGCGGTTAAAGGAGTTTGGGAGCTTTTCAGCACTCACATCGACCCAATCTCTCCCACACATCGATTTCACACATGGATGCAACATCAGGGAGCTTAACCTCGCTCAAGACCCCATCCACATCGATGTCACACATCGATGCTCAGCTTCAGCAGGATTCACATCGACCAGAAGACTGTCACACATCGATGCAACAGATGGATGCTACATCAGTGAGCTTAACCTCTCTCAAAGACCCCATCCACATCGATGTCACACATGGATGTTAATCCTGTTGTCCACTTTTTCTTATAAATACTCATCTAAACCTAATTTTTATGTATGCTTTTTCTTATGCTCAAAACCTTTACCTTTGAGAGAGTTTGAGATTTGTAAGAAGGATCTTTGGTTTTTATGCAATTTGGTATTTATTTTCATCAATCTCTTCCATCTATCATCTTTTCATCTTGATTATCCATCACCCATCAATGAATTCATCTCCCATCCATATCGATTTTGAGGTGTTCTTGATGGATCTTGAGTAGTCTTTTAGGGTTTAGAGAGGGGGTAGATTAAGATGTTACTAGGCTTGATTCATGGTGTTTAGGGTTAGATCTTCTTATATCCCTTCTTGTTTAATGTTCTTAAGGCTAAATCTAGCTTGAAAAAGTAGATTTAGATCATAAGGCATTTCATGCACACCAAGTGTTTGGTGAAATGCCTTGATGAATTAAACAAGAGATTTACATTCCTAGCCTATGACAATAGTTGTCTAGGGTGTATTTTTGGTTGATCTTGTTGATTTAAACTTAATGCTTGCTAATCAATGATCCACAAATGATGATTTGCTAATGGGTTAGGTGATTAGCATAGTGATTAATTGCTTGAAAGAGAATTAGTCAAGTTTAGGATCTTATGCCTAGGGATTAGCTTACTTAAATAAATGAACATCATGAATTGAACTTGGGACTTCTTATATCGATCACCCTATCTCTAGATTCGCTTTTGCCTATTAATTTACAATCTTGCTTAGTGCTTTTGCTACTCACTTGTTTTGAATTGATAATTAATCACAAACCACACTTGTTTAGCTTAACTTGCTTTAAGTGCCTTGCATTCTTAATGATTAGGACAAATCCCTTTATGGATTGATAACCTTCATACTACACGTGTTGGAGTTATTGATACCTCCTATAGACTGAAAAGTCGTGTATCAGTCATCAGACTTCAGTTTCGCTCCAGAATGCTTCATAAACTCCAATATCTCCAATAATACTCCAAATGTGCCAAAACCTGTAAAGGACTCTAAAAGACTTCAAAATACTATAAAGACTCTATAAAAAGGACTTATATCATGGCTTAAATAGGGTAAAAACCATGATATATCAGTGATTCAATACAAGCAAGGCAAGGAGAATGTCGTGGCCGATGCTCGTTCACGGAGATACACTTTGCTTTCGACACTTGATGCCAAGGTGCTTGGATTTGAGATGATTAAAGGAGCTTATGCAACCGATCCAGATTTCTAGGAAGTATTTCTAACTTGTGTTAAATTTGCTTCGGGAAAATACTTTCGTAGTGACGGTTTCTTGTTTTACGAGAACCGATTGTGTATTCCTAACTCTTCTTTGCGAGATCTTCTTGTTAGGGAAGCACATGGCGGTGGCTTAATGGGACATTTCGGCGTGGCTAAAACTCTTTTGGTGGTGCAAGACCATTTCTTTTGGCCGCACATGAAGCGAGACGTTGAACGTATTTGCAGCCGATGCACTACATGTAAGTTAGCTAAATCCAAAAGCCCAAGCCAAGGTATGTACACTCCTTTGCCGATTCCTAGTGTACCATGGACCGACATTTCAATGGATTTTGTGTTGGGTTTGCCGAGAACTAGGAGAGGTAGTGATTCGGTCTTTGTTGTTGTAGATAGGTTTTCTAAGATGGCTCATTTCATTCCTTGCCATAAAACCGATGATGCATCTAACATTGCCGATTTGTTCTTTAGAGAGATTGTCCGTTTGCATGGAATGCCTAGGACGATAGTTTCGGATAGAGATACGAAGTTCCTTAGCAATTTTTGGAAGACCCTTTGGTCTAAACTAGGAACTAAGTTGTGTTTCTCTACGACTTGTCACCCGCAAACTGATGGTCAAACCGAAGTGGTCAATAGGACCTTAGGAACGCTTTTGCGGACGGTGATAAAGAAAAATCTTAAGTCGTGGGAAGATTGTTTGCCGCATGTTGAGTTGGCTTATAATCGTGTCGTGCATTCTACTACTTCTTTTTCCCCGTTTGAACTTGTTTACGGTTTTAATCCACTTACACCTTTGGATCTAACGCCTTTACCTTTGAGTGAACTTGTAAGCATGGATGGGAAAAAGAAAGCCGAGTTGGTTAAGCAAATGCACGAGAAGGCAAAGCAACATATCGAGCACAAAACGGAACAATTCCATAAATATGCCAACAAAGGTCGGAATAAGAAGACGTTTGAACCCGGATACCTTGTTTGGATCTATTTGCGAAAGGAACGGTTCCCGGAGGAACGGAAGTCCAAACTCTTGCCGAGAGTTGATGGATCATTCACGGTTTTGGAGAAGTTCAACGATAACGCTTATAAGATCGATCTTCAAGATAAGTACCCCGTTAGCTCTAGCTTCAACGTTTCTGATATCATTCCTTTTATTGCAGACGAAGCAGATTTGAGGATAAATACTTTTCAAGAGGAGGGGGATGATAGATTTATGATCACGCCGGATCCGGATGAGGTTCCCGAGGAAGCTTTGATCATTCCCGAAGTTCCCGTTACGCGGTCCAAGACGAAGAAGTTAGCCGGAGCTGTTCGGAAACTACTGAACGACATTTGGAACGAGGATGAAGACCAACTTACGCACTACGTCGTCACCTCTTTATCATTTGCGGATTCAGCTTGAGATTGGCCGAGTGTAAGTTGTTGTACTCTTTTTCCTATGCTCGGTTTTGTCCCAATGGGTTTTCCGAGTAGAGGTTTTAACGAGGCAACGGCTTACACTTCATATCCGGTCCAATCGCAAGTTGTTTCCCGGGGAGATATTTCCGAGGGACTTTTCCGAGGGACTTTTTTGAGGGATTATTTCCGAGGGATTTTTCGAGGGATCCAAACCGAGGGACCAAAATCCGAGGGAGACTAGTCAATGCAGCCCAAGAGACATTCAACCTTTCTAGTCAAAGTCTTTGGTCTTAGTCTTCACATTTATTTGATTTTGTAATTCCCCATGCATTGTTTTTAGTGCTTTCTTCTTCACCCCTTCACATTCTTTTCCTATAAATACTCTTTGTAATCTCTCATTTCAAATCATCCAATTTTATAAACCTTTTAGAGATTTCTCTCCTTTGTTCATTTGTGAACTTTTCGATTCTTTTGGTGGTTAGCCAAGAAAATCATTTCGATCCTTGGGTGGTTAGCTCATTGGTCACTTCCGTTTCTTAAGGTGGTTAGCTTTAAGTTCGAGCCGATTCCGAGGTGGTTAGCCGAAGAGTCACAACGTTCCTTAGGTGGTTAGCCTTCGATTCAGGTTTACCGAGTGCCGTTGATAGCTCTCGACGCAGCCATTCACTTCCCCCGCCTTGCTCGTTGAAGGATTATCCCCGTTTCAATTCCGCTTCAATACCAACAAGAGTGTGCGATTTTGGGAGGATCAAATCGAGATCTATCACCAGACTACACACATTATTTCTCAGCATTGTTCAATCAAGCCATCCTCGCCAGTTTCATCGCTGTGAATTAGTATCAAGAACCTGATTTTTCTCAGATGAAGATGCATTCAAAAGTTCAGATTTTTCTCAAATTGGTCTTAGGGAGGTTGTATCATCAAGGGTACTTGGGTCAGGACGTAGAAGATGCATTCAAACCTCACCGGTATTGAAATCAGGCCCAAGTAGATCGACCATTGGCTAAGTGATTTATTTGTGCTCTTTTCCTTCGCTTCGGTTTTGTCCCAATGGGTTTTCCGAAGCAAGGTTTTTAACGAGGCAAATATTTCACTTCCAATAAAATCCAATGTGTTGATCTAAGCCCATGAAGCCCACGAAATTCATAAGAAAAGGATCCACAAAATTCAACCAATATCAAGTATATCAAAGGGGCATTTTCGCATGGAATCCTAAGGGGCATTCAAACTTTTTTTTTAATTTTTAGTCAAGTCTTTGTCTTTATTTTTCTATCATTTTCGAGGTGGTTAATTGCTGTGCATGCAACCCCTCTTGTTTTTCTTTAAAACCCCCTTGTAATTCATTTCCGAAAATCATCTAAAATTTTTATCAAAAATCCCTTTTCTCTCTAGATCAAAATCTCGATTGTGAGTCATATCAATTGAAAACCTTTGTTTGTTTTTGGTGAGTCATATCCGAAAATAGCAAAGTGGAATATCAAGGGCCTTCCGCAACCCTTGTGAGACCGTTCGATCCACATCCCTTGAAGCGATTCGTCGTTTGCAAGGCTTATCCCGTCTTACCCAAAACGTAGAGTGAGCATCCTTGGGAGGAGTGTGTCAGATGGTGTTTTCCACCTAATCCCCGGTTTTTCCCTCTAAATGTATCAAAGGATGTAGGCGAATAATGGCATCATAGGAAAATCCTAGCCTCGCTTCCAATCCTCTGTGTGATCATTCCCTCTCGAGTAGAATAATGGGATCGATGGAAATTTTCCTAACCCTCTACTCAGAAGAAAATCATTTCATCTTTTAATGCGCTTATTAATTAACTTGTAACAGGGAGAGAAATACCATTACTTAAAACACATATGGGTTCCTTTGTCAGATACGAATGAGGAATCAAACTCTATAGATACTAACCCCATTGATGAAGTGCAAAAATTTGGCTAAGGCTTTAAGGAACTTTGCTGGAAACATGAGTGTCTTTTGGTTAACTGGTCAGCCTTTGGATTTTTCATTAGTCGATCTAGAACTGGTTCTGTAACAATGGTCACTCAGAAGCAAGGTCAGATCAATTGATTCAAGAAAAAGATCACAGTCTCAGACAAAATTTTGACTCAATAAAACAACGAATAACACAAAAACGAACTGACTCTAAGAAAAACAAAAACAAAGTCAGCGACTACCTCCCCCAGACTTAAACAACACTGTCCCCAGTGTTATCTAGCCTAGAGTTGGTGAAAGAAAACAAAATGGATCAAATGGAATCATGAGAAACAAGAAGTTACCGTGCTGGAACATTGGGTATCGACCGACACACAGCCTGGTATCGATCGATACCAGGATTAAGTCGATATATGTCCTCCTCATGCGATTTCATGTTTTCCTCCTTGTTCGTCCTGACACAGACGCAAAAAAATAAAAAGAAAAAGACTCAAAGAAAAACTCACCAGTGGGTTCCCTCCCACCAAGCGCTCTTTTAATGTCATTAGCTTGACTGTACTGCTCTTCAGGTAGTGGGTGCAGCATCCAGAGGCATTATGTGTCCTTCCGGAATCTCGGCTTTCGCCCAATAGTGTTTCACCCTTTGTCCATTTACAGTGGACTCCCCTCCTGAAGGATTTGTCAGGACAATCGCACCATGTGGTCTAACTTCCTTGACTGTGAAAGGACCTGACCAACGAGAACGCAATTTACCAGGAAACAATTGCAAACGAGAGTTATACAGAAGTACCTGATCATTTGGTTCAAAGTGCCTGGAGATGATCTTCTTGTCATGGTATGCCTTAGTCCTCTCCTTGTACATTTCGAGTTCTCATAGGAAAAATGCCTAATCTCATCGAGCTCATTCAGCTTGATGAATCGCTTCTCAGCAGCAATTTTGATGTAGAAATTCATCATCTTTGTAGCCCATGCTGCCTTGTGCTCGATTTCCACTGGAAGATGGCATGCTTTTCCATACAGAAAGTGAAACGGTGTAGTCCCAAGTGGTGTCTTGAAAGCACTCATGTATGCCCAAAGCGCGTCATCCAGCTTCACAGACCAATCCTTTCTTGTAACGTTCACTGTCTTCTCCAGGATTTCCTTGATCTGCCTATTGGAAACATCAACTTGCCCACTGGTCTGAGGGTGATAAGGAGTAGCAACACGATGGTTCACACCATATTTCTTCAGAAACCTCTCGAAAATCGTGTTGATAAAGTGAGAGCCACCATCACTTATCACAATTCCAGGTACTCCAAATCGAGGGAAAATGATGGTCTTAAACAGTTTAAGAACCACCGAAGAATCATTGGTTCTGCTAGCAATGGCTTCAACCCACTTAGACACATAATCCACTGCAACCAAAATGTATTTGTGTCCATACGACGAAGGAAAGGGACCCATAAAATCAATGCCCCAACAATCGAAAATCTCAACCTCAAGGATGAAATTATGTGGCATGTCATGTCTCTTACTGATCTTCCCTCTCCTCTGGCATGCATCGCACTGCGAGACGAAAACACATGCATCCTTAAACATAGTAGGCCACCAGAAGCCTGCTTGAAGAACCTTGGACACTGTCTTGAAAGTGGCAAAGTGTCCAGCATAATCGGATCCATGGCAATGAAACAAAACATTCGACACCTCTGATTCAGCAATGCATCTTCTGTAGATACCGTCAAAACATGCTTGTACAAGTAAGGTTCATCCCAGAAGTATCGCTTTATGTCCCGCAAGAACTTCTTCTTGTGATAGCTCTTCAGGTGCTTTGGTTCTCCATCTGCAGCGAGGTAGTTGGCGATATCAGCATACCATGGTTGATCAGAATCGGCTGCAGCTACTAGATACTCCTCTGAAACACCAATGTGTTCAACAGTCATAACTGGTTCGGGAATTGCCTGGTATCGACCGATACCATAGGAGTGTCGATCGATACCAAGACCTGCAATTCGTGGGAATTGCTGAGTTTCAGCGAAGCTCATCCGAAATTCAGTCTCAATGAAGTAAACAGATTCTTCTGGTAGTTGGTCATCAATGGGGACGTCTGCATCGATCCGAATCCTCGAAAGATGGTCAGCGACCCCGTTCTCTATGCCCTTCTTGTCCTTAATCTCGATGTCAAAACCTTGTAGCAAAAGAACCCAACGACAAAGACGAGGCTTAAGGTCCTTGTTCTGCATCAGATACTTGAGAGCAGCATGATCAGTATGAACAATCATTTTGGTTCCAATCAAGCAGGATAGAAACTTCTCAAAAGAGAAAACGACTGCAAGTAGTTCCTTCTCTGTAGTGCTATAGTTCCTCTGAGCAACGTCCAAAATTCTGCTGGCATAATAGATGACGTGCAACCTCTTATCCTTCCTCTGACCCAGAACAGATCCAACAGCAAAGTCGCTAGCGTCACACATGATCTCAAAAGGCATAGTCCAATCAGGAGGTTGCACAATAGGAGCACTCACCAAAGCCTTTTTTATCTCTTCAAAGGCTGCAAGACAGTCAGACGTGAAATCGAATTTGATCTACTTGCATAATAAAGCAGTGAGTGGACGTGCTATATTGGAGAAATCCTTGATAAATCTCATGTAAAACCCAGCATGACCAAGGAAGCTTCGAATATCTTTCACAGAATTTGGTGGTAGGAGGCTCGTCATAACCTGGATTTTTGCCATGTCAACTTTGATCCCAGCCTCAGAGATCTTGTGCCCAAGCACGATGCCATCCTGAACCATAAAGTGACACTTTTCCCAATTAAGGACCAAGTGTTTCTCTTCACACCTCTGTAACACTTTGCACAAGTTAGCCAAACAGTCCTTGAACGATGATCCATACACTGAAAAGTCATCCATGAACACCTCCATGAAATCCTCAATCATGTCTGTGAAGATAGACATCATGCATCTCTGAAAAGTGGCTGGAGTGTTACACAATCCAAATGGCATTCTCCTGTATGCGAATGTGCCATATGGACATCTAAAGGTTGTCTTCCCTTGGTCATCTGGATGTATCAGAATTTGGAAGAAACCTGAATATCCATCGAGAAAACAATAGTAGGGATGACTACCCAGCCTCTCCAACATCTGGTCGATGAATGGCAGTGGGAAATGATCCTTTCGTGTAGCTGCATTCAACTTCCTGTAGTCGATGCACATTCGATGTCCAGTGATCGTTTTAGTAAGAATCATCTCATCCTTCTCATTCTTCACCACGGTTATTCCACCTTTCTTAGGAACAACGTGCACTGGACTGACCCAAGAGCTATCCGAAATAGCATAGATAACACCAGCTTTCAAAAGTTTCATCACCTCCTTTTTGACCACTTCCATCAGATTCGGGATAACCTCCTCTGATGCTCAATTGAAGTCTTTGACTCGTCCTCAAGGTGAATCCTATGCATGCACAGGTCCGGTGATATACCTGAAATGTCATCAAGAGAATAGCCAAGAGCTTTGCGGTACTTGCGCAGCTTATTCAGCAGTAAGGCAATCTCTGCGTTGTTCAAAGAAGCATTTACAATTACTGGGTATGTAGAATTAGGACCAAGAAAACTATACCTCATGTTTGGTGTGAGTGGTTTTAATTCCACTTTAGGAGCGTTCTTTGCATTCCAATCTCCAAGCCCAGCAGCTTGCTTAGAACTTTCGGCCATCTCTCCCTCGATTCACAGAGTATCGGCCGATACCAAGGGGGTATCGATCGATACTGGCGATGCTGAATCGAGCATCCTCAAATATCCAGCTGTATCAGCACACGAGTGCATCTCTGAAGTGGCTGAACAGACCAATGCTCTCTCTAGTGGGTCCTTAGGATGCATCTCCAGGAAATACTCTTCAGCTATATCACTGAAGGTGTCAACAAAGAAGGTCTGCCCATCTATGGTTGGTTTCTTCATCATCTTATCCATATGGAAAGTCATGACCAAATCACCAATATTGAGAGTGATATTCCCATTCTTGCAATCAATCAAAGCCCCGGCTGTTGCAAGGAAAGGTCTGCCTAGGAGTAGAGGGTCCTTAGGCTCAGCATCGTACTGCAGGACTATGAAATTAGTTGGGATCAAGCAATTCCCAATCCTAATAGGGACATCTTCGAGTAACCCCTCTGGAAGTCTAACTGAACGATCAGCAAATATCAGAGATATCCTCGTGGTTGTGAAGTATGTCATCCCCATCTTTTTGGCAACTGAATATGGCATGAGGTTGACATTTGAGCCAAGGTCACAAAGAGAACGCTCAAACCTGTCTGTAAATATCGTACAATCCAGCACAAAACTCCTTGGATTTGGAAATTTTCTTGGGATCCTGTTGGCTAGGATTGCACTGCACACATGAGTAATCATCAAGCATCCTTCTTCAAGATTCACGTTGCTGGACACTATCCTCTTCACATATCTCCTGAAGGCTGGAGAAGTCTTAATGGCGTCTATAAAAGGTAGTTCAACAATTAACTTATCCATAATTGCCTTGCATCTAGAGTCTTCTACCTCCTTCTTAGTCTTCCCAGCAGGTCTGGGATAAGGTATCCTCGGCGTGTAAACTCTTGCTGCGACCACATTAGGCACTTCCTTTGAAACCTTAGGAGTTGGCTCGGCTGCGGGATCAGTATCAACCGATACTGGAGTGGTGTCGATCGACACTCGCAGTTTTGATTTGTCCCGTGAAAGTATCTTGAGAGGTGTCGATCGATGCTGGCTAGTGTCGATCGATACTGGGGCGAGTTCGATATCCTCATCGTCAAGATCAACGAGAATATCTGCAATCGGGTCAACTTTTACTCCTGGAGTGACCTCTTTTCCACTCCTCAAGGTGATTGCATTGACGTGAGCTCTTGGGTTCTCTACTTTTCCTGGAAGAAAACCTTCTTGTCTTTTCACAGCCTCTGAAGTCTGGGCTATCTGAAGTTCCAGCTTCTTCTGCTGAATATTGATAGCGTCGATCCTTCCGCTCAGATCATTATATAGGACATCAATCTTACCATTGAAATCACTACAAGAAAACACAGTTTTTGTGACCAATTTTTGTGACTCTTTTTTTGGTCGCAAAAAAGTGGGACGAAAGTGTGACTAATTTGCGACTACTCGCAATGCAGTGGCAAAACAGTCGCAAATTAGCGACGAAACAGAGGAGTCACAAAAGGGTCTCAAATTTGCGACTGTCTAAGGACTTGCAAAAGTAGTCCCAAATTTGTGACTGATTTGCTTCGGTTTAGCAACTCCACTCAATTTTTTTTAAATAAACATCAAATAATATACAAAAAAATTCTAAACCCTAATTCTAAACCCTAAACCATCAAATAATATACAAAACATCAAATAAATAAACATCAAATAATATACAAAAAAATTCAACACTTACAATTTTTAAAATATAATCATTTTATAAATCCTAAATTATAAACTCTAAACCTCTTACCCTTAATCATAAACTCTAAATCTTAAATTGTAAAATATATTTTTGATCTAAATCTTAAATTTTAAGCTAAATCTTACACATAAACATCAAATAATATACAAAAAATTCAAAACTTACAATTTTTTTAATATGATCATTTATAATCCCTTTTATAAATCCTAATTTCTAAACCATAAACCTCTAACCCTTAATCATAAACTATAAATTTTAAATTATAAATAGATCTTACACATAAACATCAAATAATAAACAAAAAAATATAACACTTACAAAAATTTCAATCTAATCATAACATCTACTAAGTGTTACATGTGTTTTATAAGAAATGATTTTGAAAAATAGAAATTTTCTCCAAATTTATTTATTTTTAAGTTTTAACATATTTTTGAACATCTATATACACATGATCATTGTAAAGTGATATTCAAACTTTATAGGGTCTTAAAGTTTAGGATTTAGGGTACAAATTTTTGATTATACTCATAACATGTATAAGTAGTCACAAAACAGCCCCAAATTTGGGACTGATTTGCAACTCTAGTCGAATTTTTTAATTGGAGTCAAAAAATAGTCTCAAATTTGCGACTAATTTGTGACCAAATGACAAAAAAATGAAAGCTTCTCATTGGTTACTTCATTGAGACGAGGATTGAGATCTCCACCGTTGATTGGTTTAATCCAACAGTGGATGATTTAAACTGATTTTTTTTATTATTGTTTCTTCTTCTTCCTTCTCTTTTTCTCTCTCCTTCCTACGATTCTTTCTTCTTCTTCTTCCTTCTTATTTTTTCCAGATCTTTTCTCTTCCATTGTTGTGATTAAAGAACAATCCATCTCTTTTTTTTCAGATCCAGCGACGACGGCGCCGGCGAAGATGGGGGAGGAGCAGATCGGCGCGGCGAGGGAGAAGAAGATCCAGGCGGAAGAGAAAGAGAAATAGAAAGAGAAAGAGGGAGAAGAAGATCGAAGGTCGGTGTCTGGTCATATCCTACTTGGAAGACCGTGGCAATACGACCGTAGAGCTGTTCATGATGGATTTACAAACAAGCACTCCTTTGAACATCAAGGTCGAAAGATCATTCTTGCACCATTATCTCCGCATGAGGTATTTCTCGATCAACTTAAACTCGAACAAAACCACGGCAAGGGCAAGGTAAGTGATCCCTCGACTTCTAATTCCGTTAAAACCGAGAGTGTTGGTTCTAAGATATGTGAGAGAACACCCGTGAATGAATTTTTATTTATTAAACCAAGTGAACTTAAACATGCTCTTAATTCTCGGCAATCTTTTGTTTTGTTAATTTTTAGGGATGCTTTTACAAGCATGACTAATCCCGAGCCGGATATTCCGAGTAGTATTTCTACTCTTTTGCAGGGATATTCCGATGTTTTCCCGGAAGATGGTCCAAGCAGTTTGCCACCACTCCGCGGAATCGAACATCAAATTAATTTCGTCCCCGACGCTACGCTTCCGAACCGGCCGGCGTATCGCACTAATCCTGTGGAAACTAAGGAACTACAACGCCAAGTTGATGAGCTGATGGCGAAAGGTCACATACGGGAAAGTATGAGCCCATGTGCCGTCCCCGTATTACTCGTGCCGAAGAAAGACGGTACTTGGCGGATGTGTGTCCACTGTCGTGCGATAAACAACATTACGGTAAAGTATCGTCATCCGATCCCAAGGTTAGACGATATGTTAGATGAGCTTTATGAATCTAGCATGTTCACGAAAGTTGACTTGAAAAGTGGTTATCACCAAATCCGAATGAAGGAAGGTGATGAGTGGAAAACCGCTTTCAAAACTAAATACGGTTTATATGAATGGCTTGTTATGCCATTTGGTTTAACCAATGCACCTAGCACTTTTATGCGTTTGATGAACCATGTTCTTAGGTCGTATATAGGCGTCTTTGTAGTTGTCTACTTTGACGATATTCTGATTTATAGTAAAAACCTAGACGAACATGTGGAACATTTGAGATTGAAGTTAGACGTGCTTAGGAAGGAACGTTTGATTGGTAATTTAAAGAAATGCTCTTTTTGTTCAGATAACGTTTTTTTTTTAGGTTTTGTGGTAAGTTCTCAGGGCATACAGGTGGACGAGAACAAGATTAAGGCAATCCGAGATTGGTCGAGCCCTAAGACCGTTAGCGAGGTCCGAAGTTTTCATGGTTTAGCTGGATTGTATCGACGATTCGTTCGTGATTTCAGTACTATTGCCGCACCACTAACCGAAGTAATCAAGAAGGACGTGGGATTTCGTTGGGAGCAAGCGCAAGAGGACGCGTTCCAACTACTGAAAAATAAACTCACTCACGCCCCTCTTCTTGTTTTACTTGATTTTATGAAAGCTTTTGAAATTGAATGTGACGGTTCTGGTATTGGTATAGGTGCTGTACTTATGCAAGAGAAGAAACCGGTAGCATTCTTCAGCGAGAAACTCAGAGGAGGAACACTTAATTATCCGACATACGAAAAGGAACTTTATGCCTTAGTCCGAGCTCTCCAAACGTGGCAGCATTACCTATGGCCGAAGGAGTTCATTATTCACACGGATCATCAATCCCTCAAGCACTTGAAGAGCCAGCAAAAGTTGAACAAGAGGCACACACGTTGGGTTGAATTCAATACAAACAAGGTAAAGAAAACGTGGTCGCCGATGCGTTGTCTCGCAGGTACACGTTGATTTCTACTCTTGATGCTAAGATACTTGGATTTGAGATGATCAAGGAAGCTTACGCCTCAGATTCCGATTTCCAGGAAGTTTTTCTATCTTGTGCTAAATTCGCTTTTGGAAAGTACTTTAGAAGCGACGCTTTCTTGTTTTACGAGAACCGTCTTTGTATTCCTAATTCTTCTTTGCGAGATCTTCTTATTAGGGAAGCACACGGCGGTGGACTTATAGGAAATTTTGGCGTAGCCAAGACACTTCACATCGTGCAAGATCACTTCTTTTGGCCGCACATGAAGCATGGCGTTGAAAGAATTTGCAACCGATGCACGACTTGTATGTATGCCAAATCCAAACGCCAAAACCAAGGTCTGTATTCTCCATTACCCATTCCTAGTGCACCTTGGACCGATATATCCATGGACTTTGTTTTAGGTTTGCCTAGGACTAGGAAAGGTAGTGATTCAATATTTGTTGTAGTCAATAGGTTCTCTAAAATGGCGCATTTTATTCCATATCATAAGACCGATGATGCATCGAACATAGCTGAATTATTCTTTAGGGAAGTTGTTCGTTTGCATGGGATGCCTAGAACCATAGTTTCGGATAGAGATACAAAGTTTCTAAGTTATTTTTGGAAGACTGATATGCTCAAATTAATACCCTAAAAAGTACTAAAGCAGTTGCTGCAGTATATCAGGGGTCGAACACAAGAACTCAGAGAAATCGCACAATAGACAAAATAGTATCGAATCAAGCTAAGCAAATAGGTTGAAACAAAAACAATAAGCAGTAAAAGAGTTGTAAATTAAGTGGAGAGAATATAGGCCTAGGGTATTTCTCAGGAAATCAATGAATGCAGACTAACTAATCAGGGTTCAGGTTATGCACGGTTCTGGAACTCAAATCACTAAAGTATAATTGACCAACTGTCGTTGCGAAAATTATCTAAACCTAAACTTCAGAATCCCAAATCTCATTGCAAATTCCTAAGAATAAACCAGCTTTAATTTCAGGGTTGATATGTTCACAAATCAATTAAACCAAATCTCTTTGCGAATAATCAATTTGCTCACCTTAAGTTCTATTAGATTACTCAATTGCACTGTCGTGCCTAATCGATTAACCTAAGATCTAAGTTCTAGGTGATCAATCTAGAATTAGCTTTGAGAACAACCTAAGGCGAAGAACTAATTTAGATTATGAACCCTAACAATAAATCAACCTAGTATTCAAAGAAATCCCTGTGAGAAAACCCTAAACCTAAAGTGGATCTACTCAGACATGGAGATTGAAGCAATAAACATGTTTGAATAAATCATCAAATAAAATAGAAGGAGTAATAATAGGGTTCGAAATCTTTTCTCGGACGAACAGAGTTTCAGACTTGTCTCCCTTCAAAAGCTCTCTGACAAATCCAAAATAAAATAAAGCGTAGCCAACAAACTGGCTGTAAAATCCTATTAAATAACGTTTTAGGCCTTCTTGTAAATATTAAAGTCTTCTGGACCAAGTTGCAATTTTTCAACTCTTCATAAGTCGCGACCCATGTCTTGATGTGGAGAGGTATCGATCGATACTGACACTGATCGTGAAATCGGGTACTCAGCAACACGAACTTCTGCTTAGCTCCAAAATGATCCAGAAAGCTCTGATATCTCCAATTATGCTCTAAACGTGCTAAAACCTGTAAAAGACTCTAAAAGACTCCAAAATACTAGAAAGACTCTATAAAACGGACTTATATCATGGCTTAAAAGGGGTAAAAACCATGATATATCAACTCCCCCAGACTTAGCCTTTGCTTGCCCTCAAGCAAATAAAAGACTACACCAGAGAAAGAGGTTTGAAAACACGGAGACTCACCTATTCAGGAACCATCGCAAAGATCCTTTTTCCAAGCACCCAAATGTCACCTAACCAGCTTTTGATCTAACCACCATGAACTTCTCCGTAGACATTCGCAGCTTTTCTAGACTCCACACATTATCTCGCAGCATTGTTCAAATAAAGCCCTCATCGCCAGTTTCATCGCTGCAGCCAATATTCAAGAACCTTCTAGATTCTTTACCATACAATATCATGACAAGGAACCACCCAATTTAACACTTTTTGTATCACTTTCTCTCCCCAGACTTATTTTTTATTATGTTCTCTTTTTGTTTATAGATCTGCATATACACATCAAGGTCAGAAACGCGAGTATTGATGGTGTTTGCCACCGTATCCCCAGTTCTTCCCTCTCTATGTATCAAAGGTGTAGGCGAATAGTGGTATCACGGGAAATTTTCCTCACCTCGCTTTCAACCTTTGTGTGATCATTCCCTCTTAAGCAGAATAATGGGATCGCTGGAAATTTTTCTAGCCCTCTACTCAGAAGAAAATCATTTCAATCTTTTATGCTCTTATTTATCAACTTATAACAGGGGAGAGAGATACCTTTACTTTAAACATATGGGTTTCTTTGTCAGATATGAATGATGAATCAAGTTCTGTAAACACTAACCACATCGATGAAGTGCAACAATTTGGCTCAGGTTTCAAAAGAACTTTGCTGGAGACATGGATGTTTTCTAGTCAACTGGTCAGTCCTTGGATTTTTCATTAGTCGATCTAGAGTTGATCCTGCAACACTGGTCACTTAAAAACAAAATCAAAACAACAATTCAAGCACATGATCATCATCTCCAACAAGTTTTGACTCAATAATACAACGAATGACTCGATAAAACAATTGACTCTAAGAAAAACAAACACAATGTCAGCAGACACCTCCCCCAGACTTACACAACATTGTCCCTAGTGTTATCTAGCCTAGAGTAGGTAAAAGAAAACAAAAGAACCGAATAAAATTAAGAAAAACAAGAAGTTCCCGTGCTGGAACATCTGGTATCGATCGACAACACGGCTTGGTATCGATCGATACCAGGCTTAAATCGATATGATGAACCGTCTCATTCGCGATCGGTGTCGACCGATACCAATGGGGTATCGATCGATACTGAGGCGATTTCGAGTTTTGCTCCTTGTTTATCATGACACAAACACAAAATGAAAAAGAAAAAGAATCAAAAGCAGACTCACCAGTGAGTTGCCTCCCACCAAGCGCTCGTTTAACGTCATTAGCTTGACCGTAACGCCATTCAGGCTGTGGGTGCATCATCCAAAGGCATTATCTGCCCTGTTGGAATCTCGGTTTTTGCACAATAGTGTTTCACCCTCTGTCCATTGACAGTAAATTCATCGCCTGTAGGACTCATCAGCACGACAGCACCATGTGGTCTGACCTCCTTGATTGTGAAGGGACCTGACCAACGAGAACGCAGTTTACCAGGAAACAATTACAAACGAGAGTTACACAGAAGTACCTGGTCGTTCAGCTCGAAATGTCTGGAGATAATCTTCTTATCATGATAGGCCTTAGTTCTCTCCTTGTACATCTTCGAGTTCTTGTAGGCGTGGTGCCTAATCTCATCCAACTCGTTCAGCTGAATCAATTTCCTCTCTGCTGCAGGCTTGATGTCAAAGTTCAGCAACTTCGTCGCCCATGCAGCCTTGTGCTCTATCTCCACTGGAAGGTGACATGCTTTCCCGTACAGCAAGTGGAACGGTGTAGTACCCAGTGGTGTCTTGAAAGCAGTCCTGTAAGACCATAGCGCGTCATCCAGCTTCTTAGACCAATCCTTCCTAGAACCACCCACTGTCTTCTCCAAAATTTCCTTGATCTGCCTGTTGGAGACCTCGACTTGCCCACTGGTCTGAGGGTGATATGGAGTAGCCACACGATGATTTACACCATACTTCTTCAGCAACCTCTCGAAAATCTTGTTGATAAAGTGAGAACCACCATCACTTATCACAATTCGAGGTACTCCAAATCGAAGGAAAATGATGGTCTTAAACAGCTTAACGACCATCGAAGAATCATTTGTTCTTCTAGCAATCGCCTCCACCCATTTGGACACATAGTCCACTGCAACAAAGATGTATCTGTTCTCGTGTGCCGAGGGAAAATGACCCATAAAATCTTTGCCCCAGTAATCGAAAACTTCAACCTCAAGGATGAAATTATGTGGCATCTCATGTCTCTTGCTGATCTTCCCTATCCTCTGACAGACATCACACTGTGAGATATAAGCATGCGCGTCTCTGAACATAGTAGGCCATTAGAAGCCTGCTTGAAAAACCTTGGACACCGTCTTGAAAGTAGCAAAATGACCAGCATACTCAGATCCATGGAACTGAAAAAGAATTGCTGGCACCTCAGACTCTGCAACGCATCTTCTGTAGATACCATCTGAGCAGTGCTTGTATAGATACGGCTCATCCCAGAAAAGACTCCTCATCTCGCGCATAAACTTCTTCCTAGCGTACTTTGTGGGATACCTTGGCTCAGTCTCTACAGCAAGGTAGTTAGCAATGTCAGCGTACCATGGTCGTGCAGGACTAGAGTCAGCAGCTAGATAGACATCATAAGAGTCGAGGTGCTCTGCAGGCAAAACAGGTCCAAGTATACCGAAAGTCTACACTCGTGAAAAATGCAGATTTTCGGGAGAAAAGTCTTGAAGCTGAGCTTCAATGAAGTAAATACCTTCCTCTGGCAGGAAATCATCAATAGGAACGACTTCATCGACTTTTAATCACGATAAATGGTCAGCAACGCCATTCTCAACTCATATCTTGTCCTTGATCTCGATGTCGAACCCTTGAAGTAAAAGAACCCATCGGCATAGACGAGGCTTGAGGTCCTTATTCTTCAGCAGGTACTTGAGAGCAGCATGGTCTGTAATTTCTCAAAAGAGAAGACAACTGCAAGCAACTCTTTCTCAGTGGTGCTGTAATTTCGCTGAGCATCATCCAACGTCCTGCTGGCATAGTAAATAGCATGGAGCTTCTTGTCTTTCCTCTGACCCAACACAGCTCCAACAGCAAAATCACTCGCATCACACATAACCTCAAAAGGTAAATTCCAATCAGGTGGTTGGACTACATGAGCACTCACCAATGCATTCTTGATCTCTTTGAAGGCTACAAGGCAATCAGATGTGAAATCAAACTTGACTTCCTTACATAATAGTGCTGTGAGTGGACGTGCAAGCTTAGAGAAATCCTTGATGAACCTCCTGTAAAACCCAGCATGACCAAGGAAGCTTCGAATCTCTGGTACAGATCGTGGAGGTTGCAGGCTCGTCATGACCTGAATCTTAGCTTTGTCAACTTCGATCCCTGCCTTAGAAACCTTGTGCCCAAGAACAATGCCATCTTGTACCATGAAGTGGGACTTCTCCCAATTAAGAACCAAATGTTTCTCCTCGCATCGCTGAAGCACCTTGCACAAGTTATCCAGACAATCCTTGAATGACGTTCCATACACTGAAAAGTCATCCATGAACACCTCCATAAACTCTTCTGTCATGTCTGTGAAGATCAACATCATGCATCGCTGGAAGGTTGCTGGAGCGTTACATAATCCAAATGGCATTCTTCTGTAGGCGAATGTGCCATAGGGACATGTAAAAGCCGTCTTTCCCTGGTCCTCTGGACGTATGGGAATATGGAAAAAGCCTGAGTACCCATCGAGAAAACAGTAGTATGGGTGACTCGCTAACCTCTCCAGCATATGGTCAATGAATGGCAATGAGAAGTGATCCTTCCTTGTAGCCGCATTCAGCTTCCTGTAGTCAATACACATCCTGTGACTAGTGATTGTCCTTGTAGGGATCAGCTCATCCTTCTCGTTCTTCACCACAGTTATGCCTCCTTTCTTAGGCACAACGTGAACCGGACTAACCCAAGAACTATCTGAGATGGCATAGATAATCCCTGCTTCCAACAGCTTCATCACTTCCTTCCTGACCACTTCCTTCAGGTTCGGATTCAGCCTCCTCTGACACTCAATCGAAGATTTTGACTCATCCTCCAGGTGAATCCGATGCATGCACAAGTCTGGTGTTATACCTGAAATGTCAGCAAGAGAATAGCCAAGAGCTTTGCGATACTTGTGCAGCTTGCTCAGCAGTAAGGCATTCTCTGTGTTGTTCAAAGAAGCATTAACAATGACTGGGTATGTAGAATCAGGGCCAAGAAAACTATACCTCAGATTTGGTGGGAGTGGCTTTAGTTCGACCTTAGGAGCTTTCTCTGTACTCCAATCCCCAAGCCCAACAGCTTGCTTAGAACTGTTGACCAACTCTCATTCTGGTCGTAGGGTATCGACTGATATCTGAGAGGTATCGATCGATACCGGTGATGCTGAATCAAGCATCTTCGAGTATCCAGCAGTATCGTCACATGAACGGACCTCTGAAGTCGCCGAACAGACCAATGCTCTCTCCAGTGGATCCTCAGAGTGCATCTCCAGGAAGTACTCTTCAGCTATGTCACTGAAGGTGTCCACATAGAATGTGTGCCCATCGAAGGTTGGCCTTTTCATCATCTTCTGTTAAAGGACATCACCAAATCACCGATGTTGAGAGCTATATGTCCATTCTTGAAGTCAATCAAGGCTCCATCAGTTGCAAGGAATGGTCTGCCTAGGATAAGAGGATCCTTAGGCTCATCATCGTACTTCAGGACGATGAAATCTGTTGGGATCAAGCAATTCCCAATCTTGATTGGGACATCTTCGAGCAATCCCTCTGGAAGTCGCACTGAGCGATCAGCAAGTACCAGCGAAATCCTTGTAGATTGGAAATATGTCATCCCCATTCGCTTGGCAACTGAGTGTGGCATAAGGTTCACAGTCGACCCAATATCGAAGAGAGCACGCTCGAACCTCTCTCTGAAGATAATGCAATCCAAAACAAAACTCCATGGGTCTGGTAGCTTCTTGGGAATTTTGTTGAGTAGAATCGCACTGCACTCAGCTATAATCATCATGACACCTTCCTCAAGGTTCACATTGCTAGAAACCATCTTCTTCACATACCTCCTGAAAGCTGGAGAAGTCTTAATAGCATCAACAAAAGGAAGCTCCACAACCAACTTATCCAGCATAGCCTTGCATCTGGCATCCTCCCATTCCTTCTTTGTCATCTTAGGAGGCATAGGATAAGGCATCTTGGGTTTATACACCCTCTCCTTGACAATCTCGGGCTCCTTCATGACCTCTGTATCAGCATCGATCGATACTGGAGGGGTATCGATCGACACACAGGATTTTGGATCCCCTCGTGCAGATGTCTGGACCGGTGTCGATCGACACTGGCTGGTATCGATCGATACATGCGGGTTTTCAGAATCCCAATCATCTTCTTCCGCAAGGTCGACGAGATTCTATGCAATTGGGCTGTTCTTCACTCATGTAATCACCTCTTTTCCACTCCTCAAGGGGATGGCATTGATGTGTGCCCTTGGATTCTCAGTTTTCCCTGGAAGAAAACCTTCCTGCCTTTTCACAGCTGCTGCTGTCTGAGCGACTGATATATCATGGTTTTAACCCCATTTAAGCCATGATATAAGTCTGTTTTATCGAGTCTTTATTCTATTATAGAGTCTTTTAGAGTCTTTTAGAGTCTTTTACAGGTTTTAGCACGTTTGGAGCTTAATTGGAGTTTTTGGAGGATTCTGGAGCATTTTGGGAGAAAAGGAGCAGAGTCATGCAGAGACGTCAGAAGTTTGGCATTCGTTGAAGAACTTCTCACCGATGGATTGAGCTGAAATTTGGACACAAGACAGATCAATGGATTAGCTTTCATTTGGAAGTGGTTTAAGGCATTCCAAAGGTGCGATCGAAAGTTATGCCAGTTTTCGTGAAGACAGTCCAGTCTGTCGATCGACACTGTACAGTATCGACCGACACCAGTCCAGTATCGACCGGCACCAACTGCAAACGAGGAAAAACGTGATTTTACAAGTTTAAAGACCCTGCTACTTGGTCCATAAGACTTTATTAATTACAGAAAAGGCCCAGAACGTGTTTTATGTTATTTATAGGGATTTTACAGCCATTTTTTATGGCTAAGCTTTATTTTCTATACTTTAATTTTACTCTGGGTTTGAGAGACAAGTCTGAATCTCCCTTCGTCAGAGATCAGATCTCAAAACCTCTTCTTACTATTTTATTGATGATTTATTCAAACATGTTGATTGTTTCATTCTCCATGTCTGAGTAGATCCACTTTAGGTTTAGGGTTTTCACATAAAGGTTTTCTCTGAATGCTAGGTTAATTATCTGTTTAGGATTCACCATCTGAATTAGTTCTTCATCTTAGGTTGTGTTCAAAGCTAATTCTAGGTTGACGAATCTGGAACTTAGATCTTAGGATAATTGATTAGGCACGACAGTGCGATTAAGTACCTGATAGAACCTAGGTGAGCAAATTGATTATTCGCAAAGAGATTTGGTTTAATTGATTTGTGAACATATCAAACCTGAACTTTAAAGCTGATTTAGACTTTAGGATTCGCAAAGAGATTTGGAATTCCTAGGATTTAGATTTAGATAATTCTCGCAACGACAGTTGGTTAATTATATCTTAGTGATTTGAGTTCAAGAACTGCGCTAAATCTGAATCCTGTTAGTTAGTTAGTCTGCATTCATTGATTTCCTGAGCAATACCCTGGGCCTATATTTCATCCATTGATTTACAACTCTTTTAATTTCTGCACTGCTTTTAATTACACATGTTTGCTTAGCTTGATTTGACGCTATACAATCTATTGAGTGATCTCTGTGAGTCTTTGTGGTTCGACCCCTAACTATATTACAACTACTGCTTTAGTATCTTAGGGTATTAATTTAAGCATATCAAATTTGGCGCCGTTGCCGGGGACTCAATTTCGCCTTTACATTTTAGCTGTCGAGTTTCGACTAAGTCCGTCGGTATCGATCGATACTCACTAGTATCGGTCGATACTCCGGCGATTTCTTTGTTGGTATCGATCGACACCACTTGGTATCGATCGATACTCAACGTATTTTTTTGGTTACTTACGTGCCTTGTCTAGTGTTTTGTTTGCAGGTGTATGCATGTTCGTGAAACCATAAGCAACAAGAGCACTCAGCTAGTTGAATTGTCACTGGAACAGCTAGCACTTGTGGAACGCACAAACAGAAAGACCAAGCAAACATCAGGGATGAATAACCCAGTGGTTTTAAGAGCTGATGAGGCTGGGATTCTGAGAGACCAAGAGGGTCATGTGTGCAATGATAGAGGGCAGCGACTTGATGAAGCTGGAAACGTCGTTGTCCCTGCTGCTGTTATTGAGATTCTCGCGCCAGCTGGGTGCGCCAATGTTGGGAATGCTGTAGGTGATCGCGGTAGAACACTTGCTGAGCACAACATACCTGATCAATTCTATGCCAATCGATCTGCGATTCGCATCCCAACTTTTCAGAGGAACGACTTCGAGCTGAAGTCTGCGTACTATGCTCTTGTAAGTCAGAGCCGATTCCATGGTTTACCTCATGAGCATCCCATGGATCATATCGAGAGGTTCGAGGACTTGGTCACTGGGATGAAGTACAATGGAGTACCCAACGAGTTCCTCTTCTCCAAACTTTTCCCATACTCTCTTGGTGGGGATGCTGCTTATTGGCTGAAGCAGTTAGCTCCTGATTCTCTAACTACATGGGATGAGACGAAGAAAGCATTCTTGTGCAACTTCTACGATGATGCGAGATCTGAAGCGCTCAGGAACAAAATTTCCCAGTTTTCTCAAGGTCCAACAGAGGGACTCAAGGCTGCTTGGATTCGCTTCAAATCTTATCAGAGAGATTGTCCGCACCATGGGTTCAATCAGGTTCAGCTGCTGGGCACATTTTACAGAGGGATCGATTGGAGGTACCAGATGGCTTTGGATACTGCGAGTAATGGGAACTTCAACACAAGGTATCCAGACGATGCAGTCGTGCTGATTGAGAACTTGGCGTCTAGCAATAGCACCAAGAATGCTGATTTCGAGCGGAAGAAGCAGGCTGGAGGAATTGATGCATCGCAGATTGCTGAAGTTCAAGCCAAGCTGGATTTCCTGATCGGGAAGAACCAGAAGGCGGTCCACTTTGCTGCTGAGAATGAAGTGGAAGATGTTAACTATGTTGGTTGTTCTGGATTTCAGGGTCAGCAATTTGGGTACAACAACAACCGGAACTTCAGCAACAACACTCGAAATTACGGGAACTCTTCGTATCAGCGCATCTCTCCAAAATCCACAGAGAGTAAAATGGAACTCATGATGGAACAGCTTCTTCAGGGACAAGAGAAATTGCAGGGGGATTTCAATGGGAAGTTTGACTCTCTGTACATCGATCTAAATGGAAAAATCGAAGCCATCTATCTTAGCCAGAGGAAGTTGGAAACTCAGATCGCTCAGACAGCAGCAGCTGTAAAGAGACAAGAAGGCTTTCTTCCAAGAAAGACTGAGAATCCAAGAGCACACGTCAATGCAATCACCATAAGATGTGTTAAGGGAGCCACTGCAGTGGTAGAAAAGGCTTTTGATGCAGGAATTTTCGACAATGCTGTTGAAGATGACGATTGGGATTCTGAAATCGCCCAAGTATCAATCGATACCAGCCAGTATCGATCGATACCAGTCCAGACACTTGCACGAGAGGATCCAAAATCACAAGTATCGATCGATGCTCTTTCTGTGTCGATCGATACTGAGGAGCATGTTGAGAAGAAGCCTGAGATTGTCAAGGAGAGGGTTTGGAGAGGGTGTATAAACCCAAGATGCTTTATCCTATACTTCCTAAGCTGACAAGGAAGGAATGGGAGGACGCTAGATGCAAGTATTTGCTGGACAAGCAGAATGTGGAGCTTCTTTCTAATGATGATGTATCTGCCAGGTACGATTCAACTGCACTAGTATCGATCGATACCCTACCTGGTGTCGATCGATACCCCTCGCAGGACGAGCCAGAAACTGTGAAAACACCTGAGTTGATTGCAGAAAGAGTTCGCAAGCCCAGGAAGATAAATTCTATTCCTCAACATCTCAGAGACCCCATCACTCCAAAGCAGCTGCTCGGCTTTGAGAAGAGAGTACGAAGGATACCCCACTCGTTCACCTTTGAAGAAGCTCTAGAGGGCTGGCCTCTGCTCAGTCACTTCAAGGATTGCAGAGAAACTCTGGAAGAAGTTGAAGCACTCTTTATCGAGGCAAGACGCAAGTCACTACCACTGAGGCAGTTAACCCAGAGAGAAGACCCAGGGAAATTCGCGGTTCCATGCTCCATCTCTGGAGTTGAGTTCGATGAGTCTCTCGTTGACTCAGGGTCTAGCGTCAATGTCATATCGAGGGGAATTGCTGAACGATTGAAGGCTGATATAAAACCCCCTACGATGCTTCTCACGTTTGCAAACTCCTGCACCTCACCTCCATATGGTACTATCCATGCTTTGCCTGTTAAGGTAGGAGATTGTCTGGTGCTCACTGATTTTCAGGTTGTAGAGATGAACGAAGCATCCGAAGTTTCTTTGCTCCTGGGATGACCGTTTATGGCTACTACTGGCGCGATCATAGACACACCTAATAAGAGACTCTCTTTCTCTTACATTGACGGAGGGATCTACTATGATGCCATTCCCTCTGGAGGTGCTCCCACACATGTCTCATGCTTCACTGTTGTCAAAAGAGAGACGTTGGCAGTTAATCTTTTGGAAGAGCCTCCTGATGAGCCTACTGTCGCAGACATTTCAGCTGAACCGCCCAGCATTCCCAAGGAAGTTGTCAAGAAGGCCAAAGCAACAAAGAAGAAGGCCAAGAGCAAAAAGGTCGAGAATCCCCATGTCACATTGATTCCTCAGAAGTGTGATGGAGATTCGATTAAGTACAAGGTGAAGTGAAAATGAGCCTCGAAGCCATTCTCTAAAGCTACAATTCTTCTTACTTCGGAGCTCAAAGAGAAAGGACATGAGTTTGTGGACAGCATGATGAGCAGAACTCTGACGCTAGCAATTTCAAGTTGTGGAGCCTGTTTTGATGCAAGCTCGCACTCTTATCCAGCCTGAAGGGCGTTACAGTCAAGCTAATGACGTAAAACGAGCGCTTGGTGGGAGGCAACCCACTGGTGAGTATGTTTTTGAGTCGTTTTTCTTTTTATTTTTCTTTCGTTTTGTGTTTGTGTCAGGATAAACAAGGAGCAAACTCGAAATCGCCTGAGTGTCGATCGATACCCTACGCGATTGAGACAGGTTCAAGTCGATTTAAGCCTGGTATCGATCGATACCAGGTTGTGTGTCGATCGATACTCGATGTTCCAGGAAGGTAACTTCTTGTTTTTCCCAATTTTATCCTTTTCTTTTGTTTCTTTTACTGACTATAAGCTAGATAACACTAGGGACAGTGTTGTTCAAGTCTGGGGGAGGTGTCTGCTGACATTGTGTTTGTTTTTCTTAGAGTCATAAAATAAAAAAATTATCGTTTTATTGAGTCAAAACTTGTTGGAGATGATGATCATGTGCTTGAACCTATTGATTTGATTTTGTTTTTGAGTGCACAGTGTTACAAGATCAGTTCTAGATCGACTAATGAAAAATCCAAGGACTGACCAGATGACTAGAAAACATCCATGTCTCCAGCAGAGTTCTTTTGAAGCCTGAGCCAAATTTTTGCACTTCATCCATGTGGTTAGTGTTTTTAGAGCTTGATTCATCATTCATATCTGATAAAGGAACCCATGTGTTTAGAGTTATGGTATCTCTCTCTCCTGTTATAAGTTGATAAATAAGAGCATAAAAGATTGAAATGATTTTCTTCTGAGTAGAGGGTTAGGAAAATTTCCAGCGATCCCATTATTCTACTTAAGAGGGAATGATCACACAAAGGTTGAAAGCTAGGCTAGATTTTCCTATGATGCCATTATTCGCCTACATCTTTTGATACATAGAGAGGGAAGAACCGGGGATTTGGTGGCAAACACCATCAATACTCGCGTCTCATACCTTGATGTGTATATGCAAAGCTGAAAATAAAAGAAAGAACATAATAAGAAATAAGTCTGGGGGAGAGAAATTGATACAAAAAGTGTGAAAAGGGTGGTTCCTTGTCATGATATTGTCTGGTAAAGAATCTAGAAGGTTCTTGAACATTGGCTGCAGCGATGAAACTGGCGATGAGGGCTTTATTTGAACAATGCTGTGGGATAATGTGTGGAGTCTGGGAAATCTGTGAATGTCTACGGAGAAGTACATGGTGGTTAGATCAAAAACTGATTAGGTGACATTTGGGTACTTGGAAAAAGGGTCATTGCAACGTTTCAAGAACAGGTGAGCTCTACGTTTTCAAACCTCTTTCTCTGGTTTAGTCTTCTATTTGCTTGAGGGCAAGCAAATGCTAAGTCTGGGGGAGTTGATATATCATGGTTTTTACCCCATTTAAGCCATGATATAAGTCTGTTTTATCGAGTCTTTATTCTATTATAAAGTCTTTTAGAGTCTTTTACAGGTTTTAGCACGTTTGGAGCTTAATTGGAGTTTTTGGAGGATTTTGGAGCATTTTGGGAGAAAAGGAGCAGAGTCATGCGGAGACGTCAGAAGTTTGGCATTCGTTGAAGAACTTCCCACAGATGGATTGAGCTGAAATTTGGACACAAGACAGATCAATGGATTAGCTTTCATTTGGAAGTGATTTAAGCCCATTCCAACGGTGCGATCGACAGTTATGCCAGTTTTCGTGAAGACAGTCCAGTCTGTCGATCGACACTGTACAGTATCGACCGACACCAGTCCAGTATCGACCGACACCAACTGCAGATGGGGAAAAACGTGATTTTACAAGTTTAAAAACCCTGCAACTTGGTCCAGAAGACTTTATTAATTACATAATAGGCCCAGAACGTGTTTTAGGTTATTTATAGGGATTTTACAGCCATTTTTTATGGCCTGAACTTCAGCAATCTGCGATCCATCAACTCCTCCAGCTTGCTTCTTCCGCTTGAAATCAGCATTCTTGGTGCTATTACTAAACGCCAAGTTCTCAATCAACACAACTGCATCATCTGGATACCTGGTGTTGAAGTTCCCATTACTCGCAGCATCCATACCCATTTGGTACCTCCAATCAACCCCTCTGTAGAAAATGCCCAGCAGCTGAACCTGAGTGAACCCATAGTGCGGACAATCTCTCTGATAAGACATGAAACTAATCCAAGCAGCTTTGAATGCCTCTGTCGGACCCTGAGCAAATTGAGAGATCTTGTTCTTGAGCTCCTCGGATCTCGCATCATCATAGAAATTGTTCAGGAATGCATTCTTCGTCTCATCCCATGTAGTTAGCGAATTAGGAGCCAACTGCTTCAGCCAATAGGCAGCATCCCCACCAAGAGAGTATGGGAAAAGTTTGCAGAAAAGGAACTCATTGGGCACTCCATTGTACTTCATACTAGTGACCAAATCCTCGAACCTTTCGATATGATCCATGGGATGCTCATTAGGTAGGCCATGGAAAGGGTTCTGACTTACAAGAGCGTAATACGCAGGTTTCAGCTCAAAGTCATTCCTCTGAAAAGTTGGGATGCGAATCGCAGCTCGATTGGCATAGAACTGATCAGGTCTGTTGTGCTCACCAAGTGTTCTACCTCGATCAACCCCAGCATTCCCAACGTTAGCTTGCGCAGCTGGTGCGACAATCTGACCAACAACAGCAGGAGGGACAATGACATTTCCAGCTTCATCAAGTCGCTGCCCTCTCTCATTGCACACTTGACCCTCTTGGTCTCTCAAGACTCCAGCTTCATCCGCTCCTAAAACCACTGGGTTGTTCATCCCTGATGTTTGCTTTATCTTTCTGTTTGTGCGTTCTAAACGTGCTAGCTTCTCTAACGATAGATTGACTAGCGGAGTGCTCTTGTTTCTTCTGGTTTCACGATTAGGCATGAACCTGAAACACAAAAAATCAAGAACGTTAGTAAAAAAACGTGATGAGTATCGATCGATACCAAGTGGTGTCGATCGCTATCAACTTAAAGAAACGACAAGTATCGACCGATACTAGGTAGTATCGATCGATACCGACGAACTTAGTCGAAACTCGACAGCTAAAATCTAAAGGCGAAATTGAGTCTCCGGCAACGGCGCCAAATTTGATATGCTCAAATTAATACCCTAAAAAGTACTAAAGCAGTTGATGCAGTATATCAGGGGTCGAACACAAGAACTCAGAGAAATCGCATAATATACAAAATAGTATCGAATCAAGCTAAGCAAATAGGTTGAGACAAAAACAATAAGTAGTAAACGAGTTGTAAATTCAGTGGAGAGAATATAGGCCTAGGGTATTTCTCAGGAAATCAATGAATGCAGACTAACTAATCAGGGTTCAGGTTATGCACGGTTCTGGAACTCAAATCACTAAAGTATAATTGACCAACTGTCGTTGCGAAAATTATCTAAACCTAAACTTCAGAATCCTAAATCTCTTTGCAAATTGCTAAGAATAAATCAGCTTTAATTTCAAGTTTGATATGTTCACAAATCAATTAAACCAAATCTTTTTGCGAATAATCAATTTGCTCACCTTAAGTTCTATCAGATTACTCAATTGCACTGTCGTGCCTAATCGATTAACCTAAGATCTAAGTTCTAGGTGATCAATCTAGAATTAGCTTTGAGAACAACCTAAGGCGAAGAACTAATTTAGATTATGAACCCTAACAATAAATCAACCTAGCATTCAAAGAAATCCCTGTGAGAAAACCCTAAACCTAAAGTGGATCTACTCAGACATGGAGATTGAAGCAATAAACATGTTTGAATAAATCATCAATAAAATAGAAAGAGTAATAAGAGGGTTCAAAATCTTCTCTCGTTCGAAATCTTCTCTCGGACGAACAGAGTTTCAGACTTGTCTCCCTTCAAAAGCTCTCTCACAAATCCAGAATAAAATAAAGCGTAGCCAACAAACTTGCTGTAAAATCCTATTAAATAACATAAATCACGTTTTAGGCCTTCTTGTAAATATTAAAGTCTTCTGGACCAAGTTGCAATTCTTCAACTCATCATAAGTCGCGGCCCATGTCTTGTTGTGGAGAGGTATCGATCAATACTAGTCAGTATTTGATATGCTCAAATTAATACCCTATTTAGATACTAAAGCAGTTGTTATAGTATAGCTAGGGGTCGAACACAAGGACTCACAGAGACACACAATAGATTATGAATGTGGGAATTACGCTAAGCAATCAATGGTATTGAAAACAAGTACGTAAATTAAAACGGATGTAAATTCAGTTGGAGAAAGATAGGTTCAGGGTATATCTCAGGGAATCACTGAATGCAGACAAGTTAACTAACATGATTCAGATTTAACGATGTTCTTGAACTCAAATCACTAAGATAAAGTTAACCAACTTCCGTTGCGAAAACTATCTAAATCTAAATTCTAGAAATTCTAAATTCCTTTGCGAATCCTAAAATCTAAATCAGCTTTTTGAATCAGGTTTGATATGTTCACAAAACAACTAAATCAAATTCCTTTGCGAATAGTTATTTTGCTCACCTTAGGTTCTATCAGGTAATTAATCGCACTTCCGCGCCTAATCAATTATCCTAAGATCTAAGTTCTAGGTGATCAATCTAGAATTAGCTTTGCAAATAACCTATGGTGAAGAACTAATTCAGATAGTAAATCCTAGGGCTGGGCAAAATACCCGGAACCGAAGAACCGAACCGAACCCGACCCGAAAAAAGGGAACCGAACCGAACCCGGAACCGACAAAATACCCGAACGGATCCTAGACTCCAATACCTGAAGAACCGAAATCGAACCCGAACCGAACCGAGAATCGAATGGGTACCCGAAATACCCGAAATATAATTATATACCCAAAATATTAATTATATTTAGACTTGATATAACCCAATTACCCCAAATTATAATTATAAAATCCAAAAATATCAATTATTGTTAGACCGAAATAACCGAAATATCTAAAATAATAAAAATTTTAAAAATTCTTAATTATATTTGTCAAAATTTAACCAAATTTTATTCAAATTTAGCATTTTTTAGTTTTTTCATATATTTCGGGTACCCGAAACCGACCCGAAAATAGCCGAACCGAACCCGAACCCGAACCGAATTTTATAAATACATGAATGGGTCCTTCAACCCAATACCAAAAAGACCCGATACCCGAAAGACCCGACCCGAACCCGAACGGGTACCCGAATGTCCAGGCCTAGTAAATCCTATTAACAAATCAATCTAGCATTCAGAGAAAACCCTATTGAGAACACTGAACCTAACAAGAGATCTACTCAGACATGGAAATTGAAGCAATAAACATAGATGAATAAATCATCAATAGAATAAATAAGAGTAGAATAAAACAGGGGTTCGAAATCTTCTCTCAGACGAACAGAGTTCTGACTTGTCTCCCCTCTCAAAAGCTCTCTCAGAAATCCTTAAACAAACATAATGAAAAGCACACAGCCAAAGTGGCTGTAAAACCTAAATTAATAGTCTAAACACAAATTAGGGTATTCTTGTAAATATTAAAGTCTTCTGGGCAAGTTCTGCAATTCTTTAAACTTCATTAAAGTCGCGACTTGTAATCTGCTTCGATGTGTGTCGATCGATACCAGGGGGTATCGATCGATGCTTGACGCTTCGATTGGGCACTTAGTCGCCAGACTTCAGTTTTGCTCCATAAAACTCCAATATTTCCAATAATGCTCCAAATGTGCTAAAACCTGTAAAAGACTCTAAAAGACTCTATAATAAAATAAAGACTCGATAAAACGGACTTATATCATTGCTTAAACGAGGTAAAAACCATGATATATCAAGTTTATACTCTTGTTCTTCGATTCCTTTGATGGTTAATCATTGAAATTCTTTTCGGTTTATCGAGTGTCTTCCGCAACATCTCGACGCAACCTTCGACCCATTGTTTGTTCGATTCTTCTTGTAATAAGGAGCATATAGATTTTCGGGATTCATCTCCCACGCTTTATCATCCTTATTCCCGGATCCCTCAAGCATCGCAGCCACCGCCTCGTTTAAAATCGTTCATTATCGATTGGGCCTAAGGATTTTCGAGTTCATCACTCACGCCTTAGCATCAGTAAGCGTGGATTCTTTGAAGTCAAGGATTATCCAACCTCCACCGTACCTAGAGCAAGCCGGTCCTTAGTCGATTCGTATCAGTAAAGGCGTGGAAGACTACTTCCAAGAGATGGAAAAACTCATGCTTAAGGCGGATGTAGATGAGCCGAGTGATGCCAGAATGGCAAGGTTCTTAGCCGGCATGAACCGCGACCTACAAGACCGCATGGAGATGCAATCGTATGCAACCTTAGAAGAAATGTTGTATAATGCTGTTTTAGTGGAGAAGCAGCTCAAAAGGAAAGGCGTTTCACGCCAACCATTTGCTTCTAGCTCAAAGCCTTCACCAAAGGAGAGAAACCAATTTAACCTCCCAGAGGCGATTTTAAGCCTAAGACGGACTTTAAACCGAGTTCGTCCGGTCATGACTACAAGGGTAAGGTTGATTCTAATCCTATGCGTAACCGTGATATTGACTATTTTAAGTGCAGAGGCAAGGGACATTATGCGAACAAATGCCCAAATCCCCGAGCCATGTTGATGTTAGAAAACGGCGAAATTGTAACCGACGAGGAAGAAGAAAACAAAACCGTGCCAATCTTTGATGATTATGAGGAACATGCGGTTGATGGAGAGCTACTAGTAGCTAGACGTGTTCTTCATGCCCAGGAACCTGTAGTTGAGAATTAACAACGAGAGAACCTCTTCCATACCTGTTGCATGGTTAAAAACAAGGTATGTAGCCTTATAATTGACGGTGGAAGTTGTACTAACGTTGCTAGCACTACCTTAGTGGATAAGCTAGGTATGGAGACCAGGAAGCATCCACGGCCTTATAAGCTTAGGTGGTTGAACAATCAAAGACATCTCAAAGTTACCCGACAAGTTTCGGTTCCTTTGACGATAGGTCGATACGAGGATGAAATCGTGTGCGATGTTTTACATATGGAGGCTGGTCATATCCTACTTGGAAGACCGTGGCAATACGACCGTAGAGCTGTTCATGATGGATTTACAAACAAGCACTCCTTTGAACATCAAGGCCGAAAGATCATTCTTGCACTATTATCTCCGCATGAGGTATTTCTCGATCAACTTAAACTCGAACAAAACCACGGCAAGGTCAAGGTAAGTGATCCCTCGACTTCTAATTCCGTTAAAACCGAGAGTGTTGGTTTTAAGATATGTGAGAGAACACCCGTGAATGAATCTTTATTTATTAAACCAAGTGAACTTAAACATGCTCTTAATTCTCGGCAATCTTTTGTTTTGTTAGTTTTTAGGGATGCTTTTACAAGCATGACTAATCCCGAGCCGGATATTCCGAGTAGTATTTCTTCTCTTTTGCAAGGATATTCCGATGTTTTCCCGGAAGATGGTAAAAGCGGTTTGCCACCACTCCGCGGAATCAAACATCAAATTGATTTCGTCCCCGACGCTACGCTTCCGAACCGGCCGGCGTATCGCACTAATCCTGTGGAAACTAAGGAACTACAACGCCAAGTTGATGAGCTGATGGCGAAAGGTCACATACGGGAAAGTATGAGCCCGTGTGCCGTAACCGTATTACTCGTGCCGAAGAAAGACGGTACTTGGCGGATGTGTGTCGACTGTCGTGCGATAAACAACATTACGGTAAAGTATCGTCATCCGATCCCAAGGTTAGACGATATGTTAGATGAGCTTTATGAATCTAGCATGTTCACGAAAATTGACTTGAAAAGTGGTTATCACCAAATCCGAATGAAGAAATGTGATGAGTGGAAAACCGCTTTCAAAACTAAACACGGTTTATATGAATGGCTTGTTATGCCATTTGGTTTAACCAATGCACCTAGCACTTTTATGCGTTTGATGAACCATGTTCTTAGGTCGTATATAGGCGTCTTTGTAGTTGTCTACGTTGACGATATTCTGATTTATAGTAAAAACCTAGACGAACATGTGGAACATTTGACATTGAAGTTAGACGTGCTTAGGAAGGAACGTTTGTTTGGTAATTAAAAGAAATGCTCTTTTTGTTCAGATAACGTTTTTTTTTTAGGTTTTGTGGTAAGTTCTCAGGGCATACAGGTGGACGAGAACAAGATTAAGGCAATCCGAGATTGGCCGTGCCCTAAGACCGTTAGCGAGGTCCAAAGTTTTCATGGTTTAGCTAGATTTAATCGACGATTCGTTCGTGATTTCAGTACTATTGCCGCGCCACTAACCGAAGTAATCAAGAAGGACGTGGGATTTCGTTGGGAGCAAGCGCAAGAGGACGCGTTCCAACTACTGAAAAATAAACTCACTCACGCCCCTCTTCTTGTTTTACTTGATTTTATGAAAGCTTTTGAAATTGAATGTGACGGTTCTGGTATTGGTATAGGTGCTGTACTTATGCAAGAGAAGAAACCGGTAGCATTCTTCAGCGAGAAACTCAGAGGAGGAACACTTAATTATCCGACATACGAAAAGGAACTTTATGCCTTAGTCCGAGCTCTCCAAACGTGGCAGCATTACCTATGGCCGAAGGAGTTCATTATTCACACGGATCATCAATCCCTCAAGCACTTGAAGAGCCAGCAAAAGTTGAACAAGAGGCACGCACGTTGGGTTGAATTCAATACAAACAAGGTAAAGAAAAAGTGGTCGCCGATGCGTTGTCTCGAAGGTACACGTTGATTTCTACTCTTGATGCTAAGATACTTGGATTTGAGATGATCAAGGAAGCTTACGCCTCAGATTCCGATTTCCAGGAAGTTTTTCTATCTTGTGCTAAATTCGCTTTTGGAAAGTACTTTAGAAGCGACGATTTCTTGTTTTACGAGAACCGTCTTTGTATTCCTAATTCTTCTTTGCGAGATCTTCTTATTAGGGAAGCACACGGCGGTGGACTTATATGACATTTTGGCGTAGCCAAGACACTTCACATCGTGCAGGATCACTTCTTTTGGCCGCACATGAAGCGTGACGTTGAAAGAATTTGCAACCGATGCACGACTTGTATGTATGCCAAATCCAAACGCCAAAATCAAGGTCTTTATTCTCCATTACCCATTCCTAGTGCACCTTGGACCGATATATCCATGGACTTTGTTTTAGGTTTGCCTAGGACTAGGAAAGGTAGTGATTCAATATTTGTTGTAGTCAATAGGTTCTCTAAAATGGCGCATTTTATTCCATATCATAAGACCGATGATGCATCGAACATAGCTGAATTATTCTTTAGGAAAGTTGTTCGTTTGCATGGGATGCCTAGAACCATAGTTTCGGATAGAGATACAAAGTTTCTAAGTTATTTTTGGAAGACCCTTTGGGCTAAATTAGGAACTAAGCTTTGTTTCTCTACGACTTGTCACCCGCAAACCGATGGTCAAACTGAGGTGGTCAATAGGACCTTAGGAACTCTTTTGCGAACGGTGATTAAAAAGAATCTTAAGTCGTGGGAAGATTATTTACCCCATGTAGAATTTGCTTACAATCATGCACAACATTCTACTACTTTGTTTTCACCTTTTGAACTCGTTTATGGTTTTAATCCGCTTACACCTCTCGATTTAACTCCTTTACCTTTGAGTGAACATGTAAGGTTGGATGGAATGAAACGGGCCGTGATGGTCAAACAGATGCACGAGAAGGCGAAAACAAACATTGAGCATAAGACGGAACAATACCGTAAGCATGCAAACAAAGGACGACACAAGAAAGTTTTTGAACCCGATGATCTTGTGTGGATTTATCTAAGGAAGGAACGGTTTCCGGAAGAAAGGAAATCCAAACTCTTACCGAGAGTTGATGGACCGTTCACCGTAGTGGAAAAGATCAACGACAACTTGGCACAATTCGTCTAAGGACCGGCATACTCTAGAATCGATGATGGTGAAGCAATGGATAGATCCTTGAATTCGAAGGGGTTCACGACGAGAGATGCTAAGGCGCGAGTGAATCACTCGAAAATCCTTAGGCCCAAACGACAATGAATCACGATGAACAAGGGGATGGCTTCGATGTTGGGAGAATCTGAGAAGAAGGATGATAAGGCGTGGGAGATGAAATCCCGAAATTCCTTATGCCCCTAATTCCGAGAAGGATTCACACAAACAACGGATCGATGGCTACGTCGAGTGTTGCATAAATACACTTTGATAAACCGTAAAAATTCGATGAATAACCTTCAAAGAATTGAGAGAAAAAGAGTATGAACTCTGAAAATAAACTTTGATAATATGAATTATGTTTTTCGACAATGAGGGAGAGAAGAAGATAAAGGAAAAATTAAAAGAGAAAGTCAAAGGGTCAATATCGAAAATGAGAGAAGACCCATCAAAAATTACAACAAAATTAAATGATAGTTTGAACGTCTTTTGGGATTCCGCCAAAGAAATCCCCGCGGAGAAGTACCCCCGGGAAAGTCCCTCGAAAAGTCGCTCGGGAATAAATTCCTCAGAATTTCCCTCGGAAAATCCCCCCGCGGAATTCTCAAGAAGTCGGACCGTTAGACGGTGTAAGCCGGTTGCCTCGTTAAAACCTCTATACGGAAAACCCATTGGGACAAAACCGTATACATGAAAAAGAGTACAACGCGACTTACACAAACGGCCAAACCTCAAGGAGAATTCGAAGATAATGAGGTGAGGACGGGTTGCGTAAGTTGATCCTCCTCGATCCTTGAATCCGTAAGTAAGCTCCGCACCGCTCCCGCTAGTTTCCTTGCCTTAGACCGTGTGATAGGTCCTTCGGGAATGATCATTTCGTCTTGTTTAACCTCATCCAAAGCCGTCACGTCCATGATCATATCATCCCCCTCCTCTTGAAAAGGATTTGCCGTCAAATCGATTTCATCTACAACATAAGGAATAATATCAGCAACATTGAAACTTGAGCTTATCGAATACTTACCTTGGAGATCGAGTTTGTAGGAGTTGTCGTTGATATTTTCCACCACGGTGAACCGTTCTTTCCTTAGATAAATCCATACAAGATCACCGGGTTCAAAAACCTTCTTGTTTCGTCCTTTGTTTGCATGCTTGCGGTATTGCTCCGTCTTATGTCCTATGTTCGCTTTTGCCTTTTCGTGCATCTGTTTGACCATCTCAGCCCGTTTCTTACCATCCATACTCACATGTTTACTCAAAGGTAAAGGAGTTAAATCGGGAGGAGTAAGCGGATTAAAACCATAAACGAGTTCAAAAGGTGAAAACAAAGTAGTATAATGTTGTGCATGATTATAAGCAAACTCTATGTGGGGTAAATAGTCTTTCCAAGACTTAAGATTCTTCTTAATCACCGTTCGCAAAAGACTTCCTAAGGTCCTATTGACCACCTCGGTTTGACCATTAGTTTGCGGTGACAAGTCGTAGAGAAACAAAGCTTAGTTCCTAAGTTAGCCCAAAGGGTCTTCCAAAAATAACTAAGAAACTTTGTATCTCTATCCGATAATATGGTTCTAGGCATCCCAAGCAAACGAACAACTTCCCTAAAGAATAAACCAGCTATGTTTGATGCATCATCAGTTTTATGACATGGAATAAAATGTGCCATCTTAGAGAACCTATCGACCACAACAAAAATCGAGTCACTACCTTTCCTAGTCTTAGGCAATCCTAAAACAAAATCCATGGAAATATAGGTCCAAGGAGCACTAGGAATGGGTAAAGGAGAATACATACCTTGGTTTTGGCGTTTAGATTTGGCATACTTACAAGTCGTGCATTGGTTGCAAATCCGTTCCACATCACGTTTCATGTGTGGCCAAAAGAAGTGATCTTGCACGATGTGAAGTGTATTGGCAACGCCAAAATGTCTCATAAGTCCACCGCCATGTGCTTCCTTAATAAGCAAATCTCGCAAAGAAGAATTAGGAATACAAAGACGATTCTCGTAAAACAAGAAACCGTCGCTTCGAAAATACTTTCCAAAAGCGAATTTTGAAATCTGAATCGGGTGCGTATGCTTCCTTGCTCATCTCGAACACAAGTATTTTAGCATCAAGAGTCGAGATTAAAGTGTACCTCAGAGACAATGCATCGGCAACGACGTTTTCCTTACCTTGCTTATACTGAATTACATACGGAAAACCCAACGTGCGTGCCTCTTGTTCAACTTTTGCTGGCTCTTCAAGTGCTTGAGGGATTGATGATCCGTGTGAATAATGAACTCCTTCGGCCATAGGTAATGCTGCCACGTTTGGAGAGCTCAGACCAAGGCATAAAGTTCTTTGTTGTATGTCGGATAATTCAGCGTTGCTCCTCCAAGTTTCTCGCTGAAGAAAGCCACGTGTTTCTTCTCTTGCATAAGTACATCACCTATACCAATACCAGAAGCGTCACATTCGATTTCAAAAGCTTTCATAAAATCAGGTAAAACAAGAAGAGGGGCGTGAGTGAGTTTATTTTTCAGCTATTGGAACGCGTCCTCTTGAGCTTGTTCCCATCAAAATCCCACGTCCTTCTTGATAACTTCGGTTAGTGGTGCGGCAATAGTACTGAAATCACGAACTAATCGTTGATAAAATCCAGCTAAGCCGTGAAAACTCCGGACCTCGCTAACGGTCTTAGGACTCGGCCAATCTCGGATTGCCTTGATCTTGTTCTCGTCCACCTGTATGCCCTGAGAACTAACCAGAAAACCTAAAAGGACAATGTTATCTGAACAAAAAGAGCATTTCTTTAAATTTCCAAACAAACATTTCTTCCTAAGCACGTCTAACACCAATCTCAAATGTTCCACATGTTCGTCTAGGTTCTTACTATAAATCAGAATATCGTCAAAGTAAACAACTACAAAGACGCCTATATACGACCTAAGAACATGGTTCATCAAACACATAAAAGTGCTAGGTGCATTGGTTAAACCAAACGGCATAACTAACCATTCATACAAACCGTGTTTGGTTTTGAAAGCGGTTTTCCACTCATCACCTTCCTTCATCCGGATTTGGTGATAACCACTTTTTAGATCAATTTTTGTAAACACACTAGATCCATAAAGCTCATATAACATATCGTCTAACCTCGGGATCAGGTGACGATACTTTACCGTAATGTTTTTTATCGCACGGCAATCGACACACATCCGCCAAGTACTGTCTTTCTTCGGCACAAGTAATACGGGCACATCACACGGGCTCATACTCTCCCGTATATGTCCTTTCGACATCAGCTCATCAACTTGGCGTTGCAATTCCTTAGTTTCCACGGGATTGGTTCGATAAGCCGGCCGGTTCGGAAGTGTTGCGCCGGGGACGAAATCAATTTGGTGTTCGATTCCGCGGAGTGGTGGCAAACCACTTGGACCATCTTCCGAGAACACATCAGAATATCCCTGCAAACGAGAAGAGATACTACTCGGGATATCCGGCTCGGGGTTAGTCATACTTGTAAGAGTATCCTTAAAAACTAACAACACAAAAGATTGCCGAGAAATGAGAGCGTGTTTTAGTTGAGATTCATTTACGGGTGTCCTCTCATGAAGCTTAGAACCAACACTCTCGGTTTTAACATAAGTAGAAGTCGAGGGATCACTTACCTTGCCGTTGCCGTGATTTTGTTCAAGCTTAAGTTGATCGAGAAATAACTCGTGCAGCGATAATGGTGCAAGAGTGATCTTTCGGCCGTGATGTTCAAAGGAGTGCTTGTTCGTAAACCCGTCATGAATGGCTCTACGGTCGTATTGCCACGGTCTTCCAAGTAAGATATGACCAGCCTCCATAGGTAAAACATCGCACACAATTTCATCCTCGTATCGGCCGATAGTCAAAGGAACCGAAACTTGTCGGGTAACTTTAAGCTGTCTTTGATTGTTCAACCACCTAAGATTGTAAGGCCATGGATGCTTCCTGGTCTCCATACCTAGCTTATCCACTAAGGTAGTGCTAGCAACGTTAGTAGAACTTCCACCGTCAATTATAAGACTACATACCTAGCTTTTAACCATGCAACGGGTATGGAAGAGGTTTTCTCGTTGTTCATTCTCAATGACCGGTTCCTGGGCAAGAAGAACACGTCTCGCCACTAAGAGTTCTCCATCAACCGCATGTTCCTTATAATCTTCAAATTTGGAGAGGTTTCCGTCTCTTCTTCCTCGTCGGTCACTATTTTGCCGTTTTCTAGCATCATCATGGCTCGGGCGTTTGGGCACTTGTTCGCATAATGTCCCTTGCCTCTGCACTTAAAACATTCAATATCACGATTACGCATAGGATTTGAATCAACCTTACCCTTGTAGTCATGACCGGAAGAATTCGGTTAAAAGTCCGTCTTAGGCTTAAAATCGGTTCGTGGGGGATAAGTCGGTTTCTCTCCTTTGGTGAAGCTCGGCTTTGAGCTAGAAGCGTATGGTTGTCGTGACACGCCTTTCCTTTTGAGCTGCTGCTCCACTAAAACAGCCTTATGCAACATTTCCTCCAAAGTCGCATACGATTGCATTTCCATACGGTCTTGTAAATCGCGGTTCATGCCGGCTAGGAACCGTACCATCGTGGCATAACTCGGTTCGTCTACATCAGCCTTAAGCATAAGCTTTTCCATATCCTGGAAATAGTCCTACACGCCTTTACCTCCTTGACCTAAACGTCTCAAACGTTGGTGAAGTTCCCGGTGGTAATGAAGCGGCACGAATCATCTCCGCATAAGCACGATCATTTCCGTCCATGTCTCCACGGGATTCTCTCCGTTACGTCTCCTATTTGTCACAATTTTATCCCACCAGTCAATAGCATATTCATGAAATTCGGTGGTGGCTAACCTGAATTTTTTGTATTCGGAGAAGTTTTGGCAATCGAAAACTAGTTCGATTTTCTTTTCCCATTCGAGGAATGCGTCCGGATCGTTCTTTCCGTAGAACGGGGGAATGCGAAGCTTCATTCTGCCAAGATCATCATTGTTTCTCCTTCAAGGTTGCGGATGTCGGTTTTGATTTCCCTCGGATGAATCTCCTCGATCATAAAATGGATTGTCCCCCGGCTCGTATTGTCGCGATCGATTTCTCCTTGGTCTCGCCGGTGCGTGACAACTTCCTTGTCCCACGCTCTGTTCGGATCGTATGTCCTCGGCTCCATTAGTTCTCGGTTCAGCGCCTTGATTTCTCTCTTGTCTCCTTGGCGTCCGGACTTCTTATTTGGACATACGATCTCTCAATTGGGTGATAGTGTCGACTTTTTGTTTCATCGCGGGGTCTCGTTCTCTCCTTGACCGTGAGGTACCGGATTCACTCTCTTCAGACATGATGTTCCTCGCACAAACAAATCAAACAACAAATGGTGAGTGTATGCAAATTCAAGCACACAAAAATTCGCAAACTTTTCAAATTCCTCAAACAAAAACTCGAAATCTTTTTTTTTTTTTTTTTTTGAATTTCAAAAATTATAATAATAACTATAAACTACAGATCTATATATATATAATTTTTTTTTTGAGATAGGTTTTAATTTATTAAAATCAAAACAAAAGGAAAAACAAAAAAAATAAAAAAATAAAAAAACATAAATTGGAAGAAGATGAAGGGATAGAAATAGAGTATGAACTCTGAAAATAAACTTTGATAATATGAATTGTGTTTTTCGACAATGAGGGAGAGAAGAAGATAAAGGAAAAATTCAAAGAGAAAGTCAAAGGGTCAATCTCGAAAATGAGAGAAGACCCATCGAAAATTACAACAAAATTAAATGATAGTTTGAACTTCTTAGGGGATTCCGCCATAGAAATCCCCGCGGGGAAGTTTCCCCGGGAAAGTCCCTTGAAAAGTCCCTCGGGAATAAATCCCTCGGAATTTCCCTCGGAAAATCCCCCCGCGGAATTCTCAAGAAATCGGACTGTTAGACGGTGTAAGCCGGTTGCCTCGTTAAAACCTCTATACGGAAAACCCATTGGGACAAAACCATATACAGGAAAAGAGTACGACACGACTTACACAAACGACCAAACCTCATAGGGAATTCGAAGATAATGAGGTGAGGACGGGTTGCGTAAGTTGATCCTCCTCGATCCTTGAATCCGTATGTAAGCTCTGCACCGCTCCCGCTAGCTTCCGTGCCTTAGACCGTGTGATAGGTCCTTCGGGAATGATCATTGCGTCTTATTTAACCTCATCCGAAGCCATCACGTCCATGATCATATCACAACTAGAGCACTTCTCGAAGTGGAATCAGTCCAATCCAAGTTCAGGTGAAGAAGTTATTCAACTTCCAAGACATGTGAATCCCAGCCGATGCAAATCGGACATACGGGCGTTCAAAGAATTCTTCCAACCAAACCAAAAAGAATTAAGCTACAAACCAAATTGTTCTGGAATCTTGATTCACCAGAGCCTCTGTGAAAATTGGATTCACTCCAAAACCGGTTCAGACTTGGAAGCGACATAATTTACAAATCAATGGATCTCCTTCCGGCTCTATTGCGCGACTGGGCCAAAGATTGAGTTTCACAGCCCAACTCAGGTACGATATCGACATGAAACCAATTGGAGAATTTTAATGGATCTCCTGCGTTTCCAACAAGCACAAGATCGGAGGAAATGGACATCGGATCACAAAGTTATTCACCATTTTCCTAAATGGGTTAACCTGATTTGACCATCGGTTTGTGATATGATCCTGGAAAGCATCAAGGAGGAACAGAGTAAACCAGAACTTCATCAAACATACCACACAAACCGCATAGGAGTCAACAAGGACATATGTGCCTTTCTTGGAGTATACGGGATCAACCACGAAGATTCAAAGCATGAGACCACTTGGAAAACATTCTCAGCTCACCCAGAGCACACTACGAATTTGAATCAGTCCATTTGGAGCTCAAACGAAGGAGTTATTGAATTTACAAAACGGGTGATTCCCGACTTACCCGATTTGGACATACCAGCCTTAATTGGAGGTTTCCAGGAACACCAGGACGAGTTAAGCTACGAATCAAATTTTTCTACAAACTTGATCCATCAGAGGCTCACGGAGAAGTGGAATCAAGTCAAGACCAGTTTTCATTTGGAAGATATGCAATTTCTAAGTCAATGGATCCTCGACTTGCTTCATTTGGAGGCTTCAACTTCTCAACGGATCTATTGTCAAAGTGATATATCATGGTTTTTACCCTGTTTAGGCCATGATATAAGTCTTTTTATAGAGTCTTTTCTAGTGTTTTGTAGTATTTTAGAGTCTTTTACAGGTCTTAGCACGTTTGGAGCTTAATTGGAGATATTGGAGCTTTCTGTAACATTCTGGAGCGAAGCAGAAGATCCGTGTAGCATACCCGTCAAAATCACCTGAGTATCGATCGATACTGCCTAGTATCGATCGATACCCGTCGAGGAAACAGAAGGATCGCGACTTATTGAAGAGGTGAAGAATTGCAGAATTGGCCCAGAAGACTTTGATATTTACAAGATGGCCCAATTCATGTTTTAGGTTATAAATAGGATTTTACAGCCACTTGTTTAGGCTATGCTTTATTTTGTGTATTTGATTTTACTCTGGGTTTGAGAGACAAGTCTGAATCTCCCTTCGTCCGAGATCAGATCTCAAAACCTTTGTGATTATTCTATTGATAATTTATTCATACATGTTTTCTTCAATCTCCATGTCTGAGTAGATTACCTGTTAGGTTTGGGATTTTCTCATAGGGATTTCTTTGAATGCTAGGTTAATTATCTTTTAGGATTCACCATCTGAATTAGTTCTTCGCTTAGGTTGTGTTCAAAGCTTGTTCTAGATTAGCTACCTAGAATATAGATCTTAGGATAATTGATTAGGCACGAGAGTGCGATTAATTACCTGATATAACCTAGGTGAGCAAATTAATTATTCGCAAAGAGATTTGGTTTAATTAATCTGTGAACATATCAAACTTGAACTTTAAAGCTGATTTATAATTTAGGATTCGCAAAGAGATTTGGAATTCCTAGGATTTAGATTTAGATAGTTTTCACAACGAGAGTTGGTTAATTATATTTTAGTGATTTGAGTTCTAGAACCGTGCTTAATCTGAATCATGTTAGTTAATTTAGCTGCATTCATTGATTTCCTGAGAAATATCCTAAGCCTACATTCCTCCAACTGAATTTACAAACGCTTTTACTTGCAATCTTGTTTTCAATTACATCTTCTGATTTAGCTTGTTTCTGATCTATATAATCTATTGAGTGATAACTGAGTTCTTGTGTTCGACCCCTGATTTACTGCAGCAACTGCTTTAGTACTATTTAGGGTATTAAATTGAGCATATCACAAAGCTGCTGCGATTTGGACATTTTTTATGTCATCCAGGATATTCCAAAGAAACTCACTTATTACCTCAAACCGTCAAGGTACAAGAATGCCCAAACAAATCACTAAATGGGTATGTGAATCATTTTGTGCTCTTTTTCCCTTATCCAAGTTTTGTCCCAATGGGTTTTCTTGGAAAGTTTTTAATGAGGCAAATGATTCACATTGTTACTGGCCCATTTTGTGATCTTCCTCAAGCCCAGCAACATCTACAATTTCGACCATTGAAGATCAAGAGACATATTTTCAAATTCAAAATTTGTTTTAATTTTGTGTTCATTTTCAAGGGGAGTTATTGTTTCTCTCTCCCTCATGCAGCCTTTGTTGCTTCCTTTATAATTATCTTGTAACCCAGCCACAAAAATCAATCAATCTTTTATCAAATATTTTCTGATTTTTCAACTCTTGTTCTTCGATTTCTTTGATGGTTAGTCATTGAAATTCTTTTCGGTTTATCGAGTGTATTCCGCAACACTTCGACGCAACCTTCGATCCGTTGTTTGTTCGATTCTTCTCGTAATAAGGGGCATAGAGATTTTCGGGATTCATCTCCCACGCTCTATCATCCTTGTTCTCGAATCCCTCAAGCATCGCAGTCACCGCCTCTTTCAAATCGTTCATTATCGATTGGGCCTAAGGATTTTCGAGTTCATCACTCACGCCTTAGCATCTTTCTTTGTGGATTCTTTGAAGTCAAGGATTATCCAACCTCCACCATACCTAGAGCAAGCCGGTCCTTAGTCGAATCATGTCAAGTGGTATCAGAGACACTTGCTCCAAAATCGGTGAGATCTATCCATTTCGAACTGTTCATCTTCTTTAAATTTATGGGTTTGAAAATTTTGTTGTTTCTGTTTTGTTTTGATTTTTATTAATTCAAAACCTTATCAAAAAAATCAAAAAAAAAATATAGCTAAGTAGATCAGTGTCTTATTATAATTGTCATAATTTTTAAAATTCAAAACAAAAAAAAACAAAATTCGTTTTTGAGTTTTCGAAAATTCCAGATTTTTGTGGTCATATTGGAAAAATCTGAATTTTTGCATACACTCACAAAGTTTGTTGATTTTGTGCAAGGAACAACATGTCCGAGGAAAGTGAAACCGCTACCTCACGGTCAAGGAGAGAACGAGAGGCAGCCATGAATCACAAAGTCGATGGCATGAACCAAAAATTCGATGGCATCAAACAACTACTCCACGAGATGAGAGACAGTGATATGATCCTGGATGAGCAAGCCCGAACCAGATGCTGAGGGAGTCGAGGGAAAGCAAGCTGAGGGATCCGAGGGATCCGAGGGAGGTTTAGCCGAGGGATTTTCAATTGAGGGATTCATTGCCGAGGAACATTCCACCGAGGGAACTTTTGCCGAGGAACATTCCACCGAGGGAACTTTTGCCGAGGGACATTCAACCGAGGGAAAATCAAATAATTCGAAGAAAGGAGCTAAGGCCAAAAGATTCAAATTGGTCTTAGGGAGGTTGTATCATCAAGGGTACTTGGGTCAGGACGTAGAAGATGCATTCAAACCTCACCGGTATTGAAATCAGGCCCAAGTAGATCGACCATTGGCTAAGTGAATTATTTGTGCTCTTTTCCTTCGCTTCGGTTTTGTCCCAATGGGTTTTCCGAAGCATGGTTTTTAACGTGGCAAATATTTCACTTCCAATAAAACCCAATGTGTTGATCTAAGCCCATGAAGCCCACGAAAATCACAAGTCCAAAGTCAACAAAATATCAAGAAAATCAAAGGGGCATTTTCGCATGGAAGAGCAAGGGGCATTCAAACTTTGTTTTAATTTTTAGTCAAGTCTTTGTCTTTATTGTCTATCATTTTCGAGGTGGTTAATTGCTGTGCATGCAACCCCTCTTGTTTTTCTTTATAATCCCTTGTACTCTCATTTTCGAAATCATCTAGCCTTTGAAATAAAAATCTCTTTTCTCTCTAGATCAAAATCTCGATTGTGAGTCATATCAATCGAAAACCTTTGTTTGTTTTTGGTGAGTCATATCCGAAAATAGCAAAGTGGAATATCAAGGGCCTTCCGCAACCCTTGTGAGACCGTTCGATCCACATCCCTTGAAGCGATTCGTCGTTTGCAAGGC